>MVJL01006502.1:0-16013 GCA_002156465.1 Macrocentrus cingulum | reverse complement strand
TTTTACTGTATTAACCATTCCACCATACTCTGCTGTGATCGCTGCTGCTGCTGCTGCTGCTGATGGGGCAGCCATTTTCAAGCACACACTCACAAATCTTAGAGCAAAATCAAGACACTTGAGCGACCACTTACTTGCCCGAGGGAAAATGTAGAAGTGAGGACGATTTTCAGCAGGTCTGCAGCATCTTCAGCATTAGAGCAAAATCAAGACACTTGAGCGACCACTTACTTGCCCGAGGGAAAATGTAGAAGTGAGGACGATTTTCAGCAGGTCTGCAGCATCTTCAGCATCATGGATTGGAAAAGATGGAAAAACCAACCAATGAGCATTCAGTTTTCCTCTATCACCACCACCACCAAACCTGAACAGGGTTGTGTTCTTCCCCGAATTCTGAATATTGTGTTTTCCCACGAATTCTGGCTATTGTGTGTAGACTACAAGAAAAATTTGGCTTGATTGAAAATATTTTCCTTTTAAGTCGGAGACCACTGCTGCACACAATAGAACGCAGCTGAAAATTAATGATCTTGAGGAAATTATTCTTGACCCGGCTAAATTTCATTTTTAAGAATAATTTACCACCTGCTATATTTATTTATTTATTTATTTATTTATTTCAAACCATCTAATGTTTTCATTATTATTATTTTCTTGATGAGTTATCTTCAAGGCCCACATTTTTTTTTTCAAAAAGTTAGCATATTTTATTTTTATTCCTTACGAGCACCATAACTTGCTTATGGTTTGCTCGGTCCGGCGTTGCGCATATCTCCGAGCTCGGGTTTGCCGCATCCTAGTCACCATAAGTGAAAATATTTCAACAATTTCTAAAAAAATTAATAAATCAATAAATCGATAGATAAATAAAAGTTTAAAAAAATAAATGAGGAAAAGTGTTAGAGATTAGTTGACATTAATTATATTGAAAATACCTATACGGTTTGGGTTATGTTGAGATTCAAAGTTTTGGACATAAGACACAGACCCATTTTGATTTTCACGTGAATCATTAACTATAATAATGAAAAAATATTAATATAATTGATTGAAAAATATATGCGTGTTTATTACCTCGAATAATACCCCACTCGTCATCCCGATCATCAACAAGTACTGTCGCATCAATATCATCACTATCATTACATTCATCTTCGCTACTCGGATTATCTGCTGGTTCATATCCTACAAGTGCTCCTTCACGCGATGGTCCTGGCTGATTCTGGTCAGTAATATGCGATCGCCAACGTGCAAGGTTCATTTGATCATCAGGAAAATTGGTACTCGTGTCTCCAAACCGATGGCGAGCACAGACCGCCCCTAAGAAATAAATTTACTCCTCAATTATTTAAAACAAAAACCATTAAATAAAAAGCACATATAAATCACTCACGGTAGCGCTCGAATATCGGTTGCACCCATCCAACACGTGAAAATCCTCGTGCATTCAACACTCCCACAAATGTACGAATTACTGCCATATGCCCAATTAATAATCCCTCATTGTATGCCAAGGATAGTTCGTCAATGCTTGCGCTCATCAATTGACTTAGTAATCGTTCGCAAAGTTTACATGTCTAGAAATTTCTACCTGAGGTTGAAGCCTGAATGACATGATGAATATTAAAATTGAACACGTTCGATGCGTACAAGACTGATACGTTTCGAAGGAAATTTCACACAGCACATCTTCTCTCACCCCCATTCATTATGGCAATATTCCTACACGTGTGGTAGAGGTGTGAGTGTGACTTCAGTCCGGAATATTTTTTTTCCATGTGCGCATTTGGGGTGCAATGGGTGCAATGGGTGAAAGTGCTGATGCGCGCGTCTGAAGGTTAGGTCCATCTTCGCTCCCCTAGAACGCCAATGCCCCCTTCATATACTACCACCTCGTCTACACCGTGCAACAGGGTACGACGTAGGATAGAACAGTCACCGCGCAAACACCATTCAGTACATTTCGTTGACACCATCAAGTGAATTGAATTGGTTTTGACTTGTGCAGCAGTGCTCAATACTATGTTTGGAGATCTCCCCATCGTGGTGGATGATTCCACCCTAGCAGGGCAGGCTGTTTTAGTGAGTTTTTGGATTTTATTCATTGTGTCCCTGTGGTTCGCGTATATTGAATATTAATAAATCGCACGATTTTCATCAGGCTCTCCTCCGCAACCCGCCAGAAAGTTTGATCGTCGTGGCAGTTATGGTGGAGACGAGAAAACGACGCAAAGCCATACGAAGGACGTCCTATTTTATTCTCTATACACATCCAGTCCGGTAATAAAATGGACTTAGAAAAATTTTTTAATGCGGTCGAAAACAATTCCATTATAAATTTTATACAATAAAAAAATCATTTACAAACAATTGTAAAAAATTCTTGAACAATGAAATTCTCCTCTTTAGAAGAAAAAAAAAAAAAAAAAACTACTAAAAAACCTTAAAACCTTGATCATTTAAGTATAAAATCACGTTAGAGAATAATTTATTCACAGATCAACCTCAGTTACACAACCGCACGTTACACAATATATCAACAGTCTATTAAAAATACCAAAAATCACGATTATTCTAGTATTTGATCACGTGATGCACATAAAATTAACTTTTTCACAGAATAACCCCACTTTCTTAATATAATTACAAAATAAATATATAGATCGCGATTATAATAGAATTAAGTCGCGTGATAATAATAATTAAACACTTTATAGAGCTAAAAAATCATTGCACAGAGCTGAGTAACCACCCACTCCCAGCGTAAACTGTCAGGTGATCCGACGGCAGGCACCTGACAACTATATAACCCATATAATTACGAAATGAACTCACGCTAATGTTTGCATCTGGAACGTCATACAACAATCGGATCGGTGCACACTTAACAACAAAACATTCTTATTTATTTACAATTTCACCGCACTTGCACTTCCTAATTTATTCAACTAATCCTTTCGTTGGATTAGTTGGATATCTTACGGGGGAAAACATAGAAATCATAATCATTTTAGTATTTCATCACATATCATCTATTTAAACACAAAAACTGATTTATTCACTGATAAACCTCACTTAAAATTTTTTAGTCAATTAAATATCAGAACAATCACGATTATTCTGATATTTAATTACATATTATCGATTTAAACATGAAAACCGATTTATTCACTAATAAAAATTACTTGAAATATGCAATATATCAAAAATTTTAATCAACAAAAATTCCTAAATCGCGATTATTTTATATGAAATTAAATCACGCGTTATATAATATATCTATAATTTATATATAATTAAATCACGCATTATATATAAAAATATTTATACCGAGCGGTGTTACCGCCCCGCTGCCCCGCACATACTGACAGGTGAGTTAAGGGTGGACTGCGCTACGGGGAAAGTTTGGTGCGTGGCCACGGGGCCCGCGTGGCAGCACCTCCCGAGCATAGGGGTTCGCAGGTTTTATACAGGAAATTTGAGTTTTTTATACAGAAATGATACTATATTTATTATTAATATTATTATTATTTAATCATTGAATTTTTTTATATTTATTATGTTGAACATAGGCATAAGTCTTTTGTTTATGCCTATGTGTCGGTTAAATCTAAAGAGTTAATGCATGCAATGTGGTGTACCGCAATAAACATTTAAAACTTAACTAATCCATGTTAAAAAATCCTAAATACAGGATGTCATGTCACTTTGCAGTCACGTCATCGTCACGTGATTCCCACGGGCACAGCAACATGCTTATGCTCTCTCTCTCTCTCTCTCTCTCTCTCTCTCTCTCTCTCTCTCTCTCTCTCTCTCTCTCTATGTACACACCCTGGGACCTAACGATAGCGGAAGGCCGGTATTGCAGATTGATTGCAACCCCCATCAGCTCCCTAATTCACCCCACCTCTACTGCTCTGTTTTACCATGGCAGTAAAAGGCCCCATCCTCACTACTTCGTTATAACAAATCTCCTTGGAGTTCCTCCAACTCTCTACAGGGACTGGAACATTCACACCCACCTCGAAGTGGTTCTCCACGTCTCATCCGGGGAGTCAAGACCATGTTTCCCTTACTCGACACCCGGGGACGGTCCAACGGACTCAACTAGAACCTTCGTCTTCACTTCACTGTAACTGTCGTCGGTCTTACTCCGTTTCCGGTTGCCGCACGACACTCTTTGTATGCTCTCGCGTCTCAATCACGAATCTGCTGCATACTCCCCCCTCCATTCCCTCGGCGGATCACCCCCACTCTGTGGACCAGGGACCGCGCCTCCATTCCTCCTTCGCTGTAGGCAGTGGGAGACTCCCCACAGCGTCCTCTCCTGGTTTGGGTGGTTGACTGGGCAATAACCCTGGCTTCTTCGGCGAGGGTGGGTTAATCCCCCTCCGAGGCCTGCCACCTCAAAGTTGTTGGCGGACCCAAACCTTTGTCTTCCCCCAAACCTTCCCTGGAGCGGCAACATCTCAGCTGCACCTCTGGACTATCCTCGTTGAATCTCTCCGGGGGTCGGCCCTTGTTACCCGGAGTCATATCCCGGTCGGGCTGCCGTTTACCTTGGCCTTGTACCTCACGACACGGAATATAACACCCCCTTTTCCACTGCTCAGCCCCCCTTTTACCTCCCTATCTTTATCTAGGACACCCCCACCGGTTGTGTCCCAGTGGCGGTACAAAAAGTAACGTCACAACTCCCCCCTCCCTGGGATAACTGAACGTAGCTCCAGGCAATACTGCTCCGTGGGGCTCGAACCCATACCCTAACTCACCCTACCATAGGGTCTTGCGGTGTCCTTTTACCCAATGTTTTTCTCTCCAGAGAAAGGGACATCTGGAGCCGTCTCGATTACCATCACTCCTTTTTAGGAGGTGGCCGAAGGCCCTGGAACGCAAACTCACTATAGTAGTCATCAGAGATCCCGACCGGGAGCCTAGAGACTCAACCAGGTCAGTCTGGAGCTACGGAGGCTTTGGGACAGGGTCCCTAGCCTACTACGTGTGACGAGACGGCCCCCGAGAATATCTCTCGCAGAGTTCGTCCGCAGCGGCTGTGGGAGCGTCTCCATCTCTCTTCCTGTGTAGGGTGTCCCTGATCATTTTGAGACTGCCTGCTCCAAGTACTCGGAGCTACACTGCCCGCAACAGGTTCTCATTGACGCTGACCGCTGAAGCCCGATCAGGTCGTGATTGTCTGTCTCCGGAGGAGTGTTGGACCCTCCGTGACTGAACCGGGTTGGAAACACTTCGTCGTGGCACATTTCGCCCAAGAGTCGCGTTATATGGACCAGCTGCCGCCCATTCCGCTGCATGAACCGGGCATTCCCGAATCGTAATACCTCGACGTCCACACTTCTGGCAGAACTTTAGACGCGCCTCGCGACAAGCTGGATATTTGTGTCCCACTCGACAGTAGCAGAGAGCATCCAAACCAAATGCCAAGACTGGAGCCACTCGCGGTTGTGAAAGAGCGAGTGGAACCGTGAGTGCTCGGGGCATCTCGCTAGTTGAGGCCCCCTGTTGACCGGATCGGAGGTCCTTGCTGGCTGTGGGGATGGACTCTGGAGCTTTCCCTGGATCATCCCTGGCGGGTGACTGCTCGGCGACGGAACAGGAGGTCATACTCCTGGAGGGTCCAACCCGTCTACGAGCTCTACGGCCTCGTCGGGGACCCTCAACAGGTGATTGGTTCTCCTGGTTGGGGGCCGAGCCCTGTCCGAGTTCGGGTACGTTGGTCGGCTCAGAATTCCTCCGGGGTTGGCTTTGCCCTGCTGCAAAACGCCTCAGGCGCCCGGCTGCCCTGGACAAAGGACATGAAGTTCCTGGGGGATGACTGAAGCGTAGGGCGTATTGCCCAAGCATTTCGATCAGCACTGGTTGGAACCCTTCAAGCCACATCAACCCGGGAACGAAAGGCCGGAGATCATCCCAGAAAGGGTCCCTATCGGGATCTGGAGCCGATTTGTCTTCACTGGAGTTGGGGGGTTGCTCTTCCTCAACCTGTTCACGACTGGCCTCCACCTCGTCGGCATAACAATATATATTTTGTTGTATATATAAAGATTTTTCAAAACGATTTTTGATATAATAATGCATCCTTATTATTATTGAAAGTTATACAAATTGTTGATGCAGTCACAATTGCCTAGGATAACTCGGGCATTGATATATTTCTATTGTCAATGTTTTCAATGATGGTAAATTCCCCAGAACTAATCATTTTTCGCCAATTCAATTACATGCGAGTGATTTAACAATTGGATTAAGGAAATCTAGAATCACTCATAAGAGTGAAAAAGAACATGCACTTTAGAAAACATGAATTTTTTATTTATCTTGAATGTTTCGTTTAGAGTAGCATGAAACATGTGGGTTTGAATTATCGTAAAGTATACTTTATATAAGTCGTACTTACTTGGCCCTGGCTGGTGAAAAATTTCGGGAAGGTGATTAAGTGTCATTTTAATAAGTTAAATAAATTCTATCAGCGTATACTAAGGTTTTTGCCTGAAGGGCAGATAATTAAATAAGGTTTATTTAATTGTATTTATTAAGAATTTCATGGTAGGAGTCGGCTTGGAAGAGGAAATAAACGTGACTTACAAGTCGTCGAAAATATACTTTTGCGCCGATGTGATGGTTTTCTCGGGAGCAGGATGCTGTAGTTCCGTCGGATAACCCTGGGTCGACGTGTAGAAAATCCCTCGGAGGTTGTCTGGCCGGGACTTCGGGGATGGTGTAATTCGCCGTAGAGTTTCTCTTGCCGAGATCAGAGTGTCACAATCAGGCACCTCGTGGCGGAAATCTTCGCTCTTAAGGTAGTTGTAGCGAAAAGTTAAATAAAAACGAGGTCCATGGAAATCACAGTATCAATAGATAATAAGTTGAACCATCTACCAGCCAAATATAAAAGTGATTCATCGTTTAGTTTGGTAGATAATTAACTTTAAAGTTGCTTACTTTAACACGGCAGATATAGGGACACGGGCGATCAAGCCGATATTTTATTTAAAAAAAATATCGAAAATAAACGCTATTCTTTTGAAAAACTGATATAGTATAAAGAAACTATTAACAAAAATAGCAAAAAAAAATTGAGTGATTCCACCGACTCATTTCATCAATATATTAGTTTAAAGTGCTGCAATTACATATTTTGTCGACGGTTGGAGGGGCAGGGAGTAGAAGGCACGGCAACGCTGCGAGGCCGGAGATGATGCGCGCGTGAAAATTCGAATCATAGTCAGCTAAAAGTAAATATGACTGACTCGATAAGTTCTGGAAAAATGATTGAAAAATGGAAATTAAACAATAGTAAATTAATTAATTAAGGTTAGGAGCAACACTTCATCATCTTGTTCATCGCGCCGAATTTTACTTCTGTGACGAACAGCTATAATTTTTTCCCTTTTCTCTAAAACTTTTTTTTTTTTACAAATCGTCCACGACATCGCAATACATTCGACATGTTTACTAATAATTTACAGCTGAGACACGCGTTGAGACACAAATTCAAGTTGTATACATATACCAGAAAAACGCGATCGACATCGCAATACATTCGACATGTTTACTAATAATTTACAGCTGAGACACGCGTTGAGACACAAATTCAAGTTGTATACATATACCAGAAAAACGCGACGGCAGCGGCGTTGCCAGCTTGTTCGTCGTAGCGGCGCATCTGTGTGTGAGTGCATCTGTACAAGCCGTCGTGCTACGTATAGGTGATAGACACCTCCAAAAGTTGTTGCCAGCTTGTTCGTCGTAGCGGCGCATCTGTGTGTGAGTGCATCTGTACAAGCCGTCGTGCTACGTATAGGTGATAGACACCTCCAAAAGTCGAGTAGTATGCAACTGATACGAAGTGGACTAGTGGAGTACAGGCAAAAATTTTAGACGGGGTTGTCACGCTATGACTACCTTAAGAGATTCTCTACACTCAACAGCGACTCAAATCTGGCCTAAGTGGACTAGTGGAGTACAGGCAAAAATTTTAGACGGGGTTGTCACGCTATGACTACCTTAAGAGATTCTCTACACTCAACAGCGACTCAAATCTGGCCATATTGAGTCACTCGTGTTTTATAAGGGTTTTATTTATCACCACCCGAGGCGAAAAATTTATATTGACTTTGGCCCTGAACAGCCTGAATTTTTATCGGGCCTAGCAGTGTCGTCAGGTTCAACGTCAGTCCGATCGCGGTAATATTTTGCGGGTTAAAAATGACCCTTCTTTGAGCCTAAGAATCCTACATAAGTCCATTTTCTGTACCAGCAGTGTCAATTCAGGTTCATTGGAGAAAATTTAAATCAGCCTCATTTGAACCTGAACGTACTGCTATTAAATTGTAAAGAATTAGGCGGGGGAATATAAAAAGATGTATATTTTATAGCAAAGGTCGGAGCAAATCGAGGAACGTCTAACATTGACAACAGCTGTCAATCGACTCTGTTGTTTTCCTGTTTGGATGTATGACAACGTAACCGCGTTGCCATGCATCCAAACAGGCATCTGTTTTTATTCAAGGGCCAACTAGATTGCGCTCGATAGGCGAGCGCAGTCGGCAATTCAAATCAGCTGATGAGGTGTAACCTATCAGCTGATTTTCACAACAGAATATATCCCGGATCGATTTCAGGTTCTTCAGGGTTAAGGAAGGGTCTTTTAATAAGGTTTTTCAGGGTGATACCAGGGTGATTAGAGGGTCGTTATAAATATTGGAGAAAAAATATCTAATGGAATGCATATATGCATATATACATTTGCCTTATCTAAACAAATAAATACATGGAAAACACTTTAATTAGATAACTCCACTACGTGGTATTGACGACTCGGCAAGCAAAAAATCAAAGCGTATTTTTTCAGGCGACCCATGATTTTTCAACAAATGTTTTTTATGCACTCAAAACTTACCGCACAAATTGGTTCCCTCGTGGCTAAATTCACTTCTTCTAATCGCACTGAACTATAATTTCTCACAGACTAAAATAATGATGTGTAAAGCAACCAGGTGTGATGATGAAATCGCGAGGCTCGGAGTGAATGGGTGAGTCCAAGCACGCCATATTCTACTGAAAGAGGAGCGTCAACGCTCGGGCGGCGCCACTAGTCCACGGCGCGAAAATATGAATCGCACAATATATGCACCTATAACTGGTTAAGACGTAATAAATAAATTCATATTTTCCATTTGCACAATGGCAGCTAGCATCTCTTCATTGATTTTATGTATTCATATAGAATTATGCAGTTTAAAGAAAAGTTAGTTAAGCTACTTTAATAGGATATCTGCGTCGATATAATTTCACGGTGTATATATCTTGATCTGCCTGGCCAATCTTACGTAGCTTCTCCTCTAAATGAGAAAGAATTAGAATAATAATCAAAGAAAAATAAAATGCATTCCCTATATGTATTACAGTGAAAATACTGTGAAATAATATAGATATTAATTTGAATATGCGTGAAACAGCTATGATACGTAGATTTAAGGAATTATTTGAATTGCAATAAGAGTTATGTTATAGAGAAATAAAAAATGAAATCTATATCTAATGTTGACTTTGCTCAATTATAAATCTTCATATCCTGTTCCAAAAATTGCGCTAGCTCTTCAAGTAGTGAGGATGGGGCCTTTTACTGCCATGATAAAACACAGCAGTAGAGGTGGAGTGAATTAAGGAGCTGATGGGGGTTGCGGTGAATCTGCAATACCGGCCCTCCGCTATCGTTAAGTCCCAGGGTGTATACATAGAGTCTCTATTTCACCCAGCTTGTATGATACTAATCGATATTCGCTCTGTATCGAGTCTGTCAAGGTGAAAACTCAACCGTGTATCTAATTACTAACGCTATTTGAATACAGTCTAATACCTTGTTGATCTAACTCACGGAATATTCACTCTCTCTTACCACCTCCCAACTATAGTCTTTTCAAAAACTCAAGGTAATTATCACATAATAATCACCACCTAGATAAACCATACCATACTTTTGTGCGCGACCAAGCAATATTGACTTGCCGCGTCATAATCTAAAATAATCGTGATTTTGGAATTTTCGCTGATTGAAATTTTTGATATATTGCATATTTCAAGTCATTTTTATCAGTGAATAAATCAGTTTTTATGTTTAAATAGATAATATGTAATTAAATATTGGAGTTATCGCGATTGTTCTGATATTTGATTGACTAAAAAATTTTTAGTGAGGTTTATTAGTTAGTAGATCAGTTTTCGTGATTAAATAGATAATATGTGATGAAATACTAAAATGATTATGATTTCTATGTTTTTCCCCGTAAGGTATCCAACTAATCCAACGAAAGGATTAGTTGAATAATTTGGGAAGTGCAAGTGCTGTGAAATTGTAAATAAATAAATATGTTTTGTTGTTAACTGTGCACCGATTCGATTGTTGTATGACGTTCCGGATGCAAACATTAGCGTGAGTTCATTTCGTAATTATATGGGTTAAATAGTTGTCAGGTGCCTGCCGTCGGATCACCTGACAGTTTACGCGGGGGAGTGGGTGGTTATTCAGCTTTGTGCAATGTTTTTTTAGCTGTATAAAGTGTTTAATTATGATTATTACGCGACTTAATCCTATAATAATCGCGATCTATATGCTTATTTCGTAATTATATTACGAAAGTAGGGTTATTCTGCGAATAAATTAGTTTTATGTGCATCACGTGATCAAATACTAGAATAATCGTGACTTTTGGTATTTTTAATAGACTGTCGATATATTGTGTAACGTGCGGTTGTGTAAGTGAGGTTGATCTGTGAATAAATTATTCTCTCACGTGATTTTAAACTTAAATAATCAAGGTTTTAGGGTTTTAAGGTTTTTTTTAATAGACTCAAGATTTTTGATAAATATATATTGTGACGTGGAGCGCTATTTTTCCCCGCGCGTAGTTCCCACCAGGACGCAGAACGCTGCCCCCCACTCGACGATGGCCGAAACACCGTGGCCCTTATAGCCACCAGCAACGCACGGCACTCTTGTGTCGAAATGTGATCGAGCCGGTTGCTCTTCTAATTAGTAGTATAGTAGTATATATATTCTGATGTTTCAATTTATAAAATTGTTTAACATATTGTTGACTTCCACGCGGTACATTGGTATACATTCCCTCTCTGGACATTCCAAGGCGCAATTGCACTCTCGCATACTATCTCCCATACTATCTCACATTGCCTCACGCTTGTCTAATTTATTCTAACACTCCCCTAGTACCTCACAGGGCTCGCTCTCATTCAACGTGTCTCCATTCTCCTGCCCGGCGAGTTTTTCGAACTCGTTTACGTAATTAATTAACACCACTGACGGTTCGCTGCCGATACTATCGATGACTCGGGAGAGGAGCTCCTCCTTTGGCCTGTTGTTGGCCCATTCCAGCCATTCACTGAGTTTTTCCCTGTCACCAAGCTTTTGCACTCCCGCACAGCTCCAGAGGTGCTCGAAAGACTCTCTTTCTACCTTACACACTCTGCACAAGTGGTTGCAGAACCCTTTGTTGGCATCCTCTGTCACGCTCCCACACCGAAGCTTGCACCAGGTGATCTTATCTCTGCCATTTATCTCCTTGCTGGTCCAGTATCCCTCCCTGTGAGGGTCCTGTTTCCACATTTTATAATGCGGGTTGAATTTGGAGTTATTTATTTTCTCCCAGTGCAGCTGGATGTCCTGGTCGTGCCTGGTTTGCGCATTTGTGGCCAGGTTCTCCTTCAGTTGTTCTATGTCCCCATCTTCCCAGATTAGTTTGAGGGATGCACCGTCTCCCACCCCCTCGAGGGCTTCTTTGAGCTCCTGGCCCACTTGGTGGGCTTTCTGTTTAATACGGCCCTAACTTCCTCTCTGAGGGCCGCTTTTGCCAAGCTTCCGTTGTCTCGTTGTAAAGTGTCGGTGAGGAAGCGCGCGGCTCTCTCCCAGGCTACCACGCTGATGCTCTCAATCCCGGCCTCCATTAGCCAAATGTAGGCAGGGGTGTTGCGCCGAAGACCCAGGGCTCCCTTAACATAGTTGGCCTGGAGCTGTTCCACGTCCTTGCGGGCTTTCCAGCCCCACAATTCTACGCCGTAGAACCCTACAGCGCGCGCGATGGCCTCGTACAGGTTCAGTCTCCTGTTGAGTAAGCTCACCTTCGCTCTTTGAACCGTGCTCCACACTTGTGTTGCCGCCTTTTTTGCTTTTTTCGCTGCCTCCCTGGCTTGTCTTGTGAGGGTGTTTCTCGCGTCCAACCAAAAGCCCAGGTATTTATATGTGTCCACGACCTCCAGGGGCTTATCCTCCAGGGACCAGTTTTCATTTGTTCGGACTTTTCCTCCTTTCCGACAGACCATAACTTTAGTTTTGTCCGCGTTGATCTCTAGGCTATTTGCCCGCACAAACTTGCCCAACTCCCGGAGCATTTCTTGCAGTTCTCAAGGGGACTTGCCGATGAGGACAAGGTCGTCGGCAAACTTCAGAATTTGAACCTTGTGGGTGCCGAGCACAGCTCCCCCGAGATTTCTCCTGGTGATAACTTCGTCTACGTCGTCAATCGCCAGGTCGAAGGCGAGGGGGCTCAGGGGGCAGCCTTGTCTGACCCCAACTGTGCTTTCGAATTTTTTTGTCAGTTGCGCCCCCGCGATGACCCTGCTGTATGTATGCGCGTAGATACTTCTGAACAGTTGGAGCATTTTTCCCGTGATTCCCTTCCTCTCGAGTTTCTCCAGTAAAAGGCGTCTGTTTATCTTGTCGAAGGCCGCCCTTAGATCGACGAACGCCAGATACAGCTTGGCGCTTTTTTCCCTCGCAAGTTCTGTGCCGATGATCGCGTTTAGCGTGAACACATGCTCTCTGGTGCCCCGGCCTAGCCGGAATCCTCCCTGACTCTCTCGCAGTTTATTTTCGGCCTCCACCCATTTGGCTAGTCTCTTTGCCATGATGCTTGTGAGTAATTTATACTCCACGTTGAGCAAGGCAATACCCCTGTAGTTGGCCGCGTCCGTCGCTCTGCCGCTTTTGTAAATCGGGAAGATTAGTGCATCCCTCTAGGAATTCGGAAGCTCTCCCGTGTCCCATATATGCTGTAGTGTGGCCAACAGTGCTACCCGCCACGGTCTCGGCATGTTCTTGATGAACCGTCGGAGCCTGCGGCCTTTCCGTTCGGGAGTTCCTTGAGCACCCGGGAGAATTCCAGATCTCCGACATCTTTGTTTAGTGGGCTGGGCACGGGGTCGACGTCGAGTTCCGTTGCTGGCGCGTCTGTTATATTCGACGTGACCTCGGGTGTTATGATTCGCTCGCTGTCGTCGGTGTGCCGTGCGCTCTGCGCCGTGCGGAGCAGGTTGGTGAAGTCCCTATCCTCGGCTAAGCATTCATTCTTCCATGCATTAAGCTCACTCTCGCAGCTAGAAAATTTGTTGTTAACATACATTATTATCATGTCGACATTCCCAAAGGCCTTACTGTCCCTTGTGCCCCTCACTCGCACACCATACTCTCTCGCAGCCACCTCAATTTCACCCTCAAGCTCCCTACGTATGCCTATGACGATCCCTCCCGCGGCTCTCCCTTTTTTTCCATATTTTTTTGCACTCAGCGCACACCATACAAAATTTGCATTCCATTTTTTACACTCCTCGTCTATGTATTTGCTCTCTAGCCATGATTCCATGATACACACCACATCAAACTGGTCACAGAACTGCACTAGATGTCTCAGTTTTCAAGTACCAGCGATGTTCCAGGCCAGCACTCTCAGCTCGGCCGGTTCTTCCTCCGGATCCGTGTGGCGTCAGTTTCCTCCCAGCTCACCTTGTGTCCTCGGTACAAGGCCACCCTCGTACTCGTTCCACTCTAGCCAGTTGTTGTTGATACGGATCCATTGGTGTCCTGTTTGGACGTGGTTTCCCCTTGCTCGTTCCGTGTCTGCCAGTGCGGCCAGCCAGTCGTTGATTACTACCTCTCTGTCTGTCAGGTGGTCGTGCATCGAGATCCTATCAGGAATGAGCTCACGACGCTTCGTCATTGCGGAGATTTTCCCGCTTCGTGTGGATAAAGTGACTCTCATGTCCGCGCCGTGCGGGGCCCAGCTGGCTACAAACGGTTCCCATCTTGTTCTGTTCCAGAGAGCGTTTTTCCATATGTCGAGATCCCGCTGCGCACCTTTGACTATCACATCTCTCTTGCGCTGGGCACGCAGCTCCATTTCCCTCACCACCTCGGGCTGGGAAAGCTTCGCAGGTTGAGCTGGTTGAGCACGGGCCGCTGCTGCTCCTTGTGACGGCTGCGATGGGGGTGCTGCCGTCCTTCTTGATGTGTTCGAGGTGATTGCTGGCGGCGGGGTGACACGTCTTCGCTCGTCGTGATGTGCTGGTGTGGGCTGCGATGGAATAGCCCTGTTTCCTTCAGCACATGCCGCCATAATGGAGCTGAGTTTTGCCCTGAGGTGTGCGTTGTCTGTCTGGAGGCGAGAGTTTTCTGCACGTAAGCGTGCCTCAGCGGCTTTGGCAGCCTCAAGCCCCTCGTTGGCGCACGTTGGGGGGGGGGCTGGGTGTTTTTGGCTCTCTTGGGCCTGCTCCAATGCTGTTGCGCGTCCCTCTAGTCTGCGAATTGCGGCCCACACCGCACTTACGTCCTGCTTGAGATCATCTACGGCTAGATTGTTGAGGCGTTGGTCCGACCTTATCCTGTTGCAGCTGCTGGAGGTCTCGGCAGCTTTTTTCTGGGTGTTAGAGAGTTCCCTGGCCGATTTTGCCGCATGGTTGTTGCACTCCTCCCTGAGTGCTTGTACCTCTGTGCGCCAAGTTTGAGTGATGATCGTTTGCACGGCATTCAGCCGTAGTTCGAGGTCCACCGGTGTCACGGTCGCGCGCTCGGGGGGCGAGGGCATCCTTTGAGCGTTCTCACGTCTCTCCACGTCCACCCGGACCTTGTGAAGAAGGCTTGTGACGCTCGTCTCCAGTATGTCTTCGTCATCTTGCGGGGGGATGGTGTGAATCTCTGCCTCTGTGACTATCTGAGGTGATGTGACCGGTGGGGTCTCGGCCTGGGGTGTGAGGTCGGCGACCTCGAGCTCTCCATCGGGCGGGTTCCGTGAATCCTCCAGGCTCGGCGCGCGTGGTGCGCTGTGGGCACGTGCTGGCGGGTGGATTACCACAGGCTGGGCCCAGCCCATGTCCAGAAGGCTGGGAGCACTCTCGGTGCGACGGGTGCCTTGCCTCGTGACTTTTGGCGGGCGTCCCCTCCCGCGTCGCGCTGGACCCCCTCGCCCTCGCCCACTCCCGGCCGCTAACTTACCGGCTGGGATGCTCGTACCTTGACTGCCGGGTTCCAGGGTGTTGCCGCTATTTCCTGCGGTGGCGCTGTCGTCTGCTGAGGCTCCGCCCATCCTTGGTGGTGATGCGGAAGCCTTAACCTCAATCTTGTGGAATGCCCACTTTTACTATGCGAATAAACTAACAATTTGCGTTCGTCCGATGCGAATTATTATCCCAGTCAGTCCCTTTGCGCGAGACTGACCTTTTTGGGAACTTGGGTAACTGTACGTGGTGGATTGCCAAAATAATCCGGAATTTTCACTCCACTGAATAACCCGCGTGTCTGGTCGCGTTGACTGTTCGACCGGAAGTCCTCTAATTAGTATTTAGTTCATGCTAAGTCCAGTTAGCCTGAACTGTGAGTAAAAAGGCATATAACCTACTAGGGTGGGCTATAGAATCTACGTGTGCATAACTCCACGAGCCTATAGTCCTGCATTTCCTGGTACACCCGTCCGACGGAGGAGAAACCTGTGGATTCACTGAGGAAACCTCATCACCAGGTATTGTGTCACAGCTCTTCTTCCGGAGGACAGTTTAGGAGAGTGAATTTCCTCCTAAACCAATCATCAAGCCGCTGATCATACTCAACTACCTGGTCAGGTGATGTACCGCGTGTTTATTCCGTGTGAAAGAGAGAGAGAGAGAGAGAAAACACTACTCTCAACTACATACTTTAGTTCACTTCATCC
>MVJL01006489.1:0-23823 GCA_002156465.1 Macrocentrus cingulum | reverse complement strand
TGACATAATTTATAGGAAATTTAATTTTAGATAATTTATATAGAGCAACATTTTTCGATATCTCCCTTATTTCGCGAGATATCGAGGAAAAGCGAAAAAACACAATATTTGCTAGATTAGTTCGGCACGCCGGCCGCTAGATGGCGCCACATGTCCGAAAATTTTCGTTTTTTCTTAAAAAATACAGGAAGAACGCATTTTCATGCAGTTTTTTATACTGGATCTTGTACTAGAATTAATTTGCTATTTTTTAAGCAACTCCCCAATGCTCTCCGGTGAAATAAATTTTCGAAAAAATGAAAAGGGTCCCCCCTTCTCATTTTTCAATTCAGTTTTTCGCGATTTCTGGCTAAAGATTGATAGTCACAGAAAATTTTGTACAATATTTTTTATAGGAAATTTGATTGCCAATAATTAATTAAGAGTAATATTTTTTGATATCACCCTTATTTATCGAGTTATCATCGAAAAACCGTAATCGATTTTAGTTTTTTCGTGATAACTCGGTAAATACGCAAGATATCGCACAATTATATACCACATAAATTGTAGGAAATTTAATTTTCTATAAAAAACGTTCAATAGAATTTTCTGTAACTATCGATCCGTAGCCACAATTTCTAAAAAACTAATTAAAAAAAAAACTTTTTTTTATTATTCAAGCGTTGAGTCATTACTTATATAATGTAAATTAATTGTTATAACACATAAAGTTTACTGTATAAAATGAACGATGCTGATTAAAAAAAAAAAAAAATTATCGCCGACGGGGTTTGATCCGGCGAACTCTGACGCTGTGAACAATCACTTTATCCAATAGACCATTTTACACTCTATTATTAAATGTAACATTACTTATACATAAGGAACGTATTTCATTTATTTAGAAAAAATGTTTTTTTTATAATTTTAGCGCAGTAAAATTGTTTTTTTTTTTTTTTTTTAAATATAAAGTGAGAATTAAGAAAAAAGTATTTTATTTTGCTACCATGGATCAAGGTCGAATTCGACAAGGACGTGTACCGTGGACCATATACCGTCACGTTTGACCACTTGAGGGCCCTTTGTTTTTGCCTCATCGATATTTATCGCCAGATGTCGCCAGCGCACTGTCTATGGATGCAAAATGATTTTTAATCAATTAACAAATTAATCAGAACAAAGAAATTTGTTTCAGTTTTTTTTTTTGTATTTATAATTAAAAACTTAATTTATTTGAAAGAAAAAATTGGATTTTATTTTCGGTAAATTTTTTTTGATATTTTGATTAATTAAGTAAAAATTTGTGTTAAAATTTTTTTGTTTACTTCAGAAGATATTATTTTTAAGTATAGGCTTTTTTTTATAGAGATAATTGTGGATATGGAATGGTAAATTTCGGAATAAATGACAATAATTAGAGCTGTCCGATGTATACCGCAGTCTTCGATACAACCCGCGGTATGGGTCACGCCAACTCTTATTCAAACGCCTTCTATCGATTAGTAATTACACAGAGGCCTCCAAGGAGAGCCAAGTCGAGCAATAAACTCGTTGGATATGATGATTTTCAACTCTATTTACAATCAACTCGTAATTTATGTCGCGCAGGGCTATTTCGACATGCAAAAGTTATTCGCAGAACTTGCTTCCTGATGACACACTGCGGTGCGCACAGCATATTATACATATATATCGAGTTGCTCGTAAAAATCTTATTTTAAAGTCATAGGGTAGGTAGATAATTACCTGTCTGACGAATAATCATAATTATATAATAATTTATATAGTCAGTCATAAATTTCCACATCAGCACGAGATCGTTTTAAATTTCTAACATTTATTATAACAATTTTTTTAAATTATAATTTTAATAAAAATAAGTAATTTTATTTGAAATTGATGATTGAACATTTTTTTATGTTGTGCAAAAATTAGGAAAATGGCAATATGCAAAAAAATTTTTACTCACCGCACTGCAAGGGACGTTCGCGCTCACTAAAAACCCGGGCAAGACCGATAGTTTTCGTGGGGAAGTACGGTACGCCTGGTTTTATCGTTTTTTGATATCTCTGATGTGTACTGATAAGATAGCAAGCGTCGAAAAATCATTACTGTCGAACACGTTACGATTTCTTCCCGGGTTTTCGACGAGAGCAGACGTGTCAATGCGCGCAGTGAGTAAAACATTTTATACATTACTATTATTGCAAATTATTCGCTGATTAGTTCGTCATTTAAATAAATCCATCATGTATCGATGTGAAAACGACATTACCTTCGATGCAGAGTGCTTAATTATTTGACGAAGTGGACGTCTTTTTCGGGTGAAAATCTCCTATACTTTTTCGGTGTAAAACGCGTGATTTTTCGATACAAACGGCATCTTCCTCGATGTAAACAGCGTAATTTCACTTGAATCTTGCTTAAAAATATATTTTAATATTATGCAAAAATTAGAAAAATAGCAATGTGCAAAAAATTTTACTCACTGCCCTCCTGGAGACGTCAGCACTCACCAAAAAAAAAAAAACCCGAGAAGAACTGACAATTTTCCTATGGAAAATCCGATGAGCCAGAGTTTATCGATAATTGCTCTGTTATCTCTGACGTATACTGATACGATATCACGCAGTGAAAAATCAATACTAACGATCACGTCGTCAGTTCTTCCCGGGCTTTCGACGAGTGCAGACGTGTCACAAGTGAGTGAAACATTTTGTCATCATTTATATTATTGTAATTGGCTTGCGGGTATATGTAGTGTACATACCTCTACTCGGCTTATTGGTAGAGTTGAGCTTGCGCATGCTACACGGCTGTGAGCTCGGCGCTGTCGCGCTCCTTTGGCATCACATCGCTAGTTGCAGCTGCAACTCGATGAAGATTACTGCGGACTGACGAAGCCTTATCACTCGAGGAGAATTCGGTTCGCGGTTTGTTTAGTTCGTGAGCTTTCCCCACAATCGTGTTTGATTACTGGTGAAAAAACAAAAGCTTTTGTAGTGCGAGCATTTTTTTGTGTGACAATGAAAACTCGGCGGAAGGGCAATGGAAAGGGCAAAGCGTCAAAAGCCATGCGAAGTGTTGCTCAAATTGAGACTAAGCTCAGGGTTGATGAAGCTACTGGTCATTTAAAGTCCAAGAATTATTGTAAAGCCCTGTCACTGTATCACAAGGTAAGGTTTTTTTCAGTGGTAAACAGTTTTGGAGACGTTTAAGTTGGAATATCTTGGGAATTATTGAAAATTCAAGATTTTTACAAGAGATCTTTTTTGTAGCTTAACAAATTTTGAGAAGAAAAGGTTCTGAAGTATAATTATGGTAGTTGAGTAGTTTTTGAGTTATTTCAGAAAGAAGAAAATGCTATTTTTATTGTGTGTAAAATTTTCAAGATTTTATAAATTTCTTTAATTGTAAATATCTCAAGAACTATTCGAGTTATGGAATTTTTTTATAAGACCATTTTTGTAGCTCAGAAAATTCACTATAAAAAATATATCTACTAAAAATTTAACAATTCTCATAATTATTGAGATATTTGTCATTAAAAAAAAAAAAATCCACATTTTAACATCTTATTTCTACCAGTTTGCAAAGTGAATTTTGAAAATATCTTACGAATCATAGGAGTTATCGAATTTTTTAACTGAATCTTTTTTGTAGCTTAAAAAATTTTCTACAAAAAACTGTTCTACCAAAAATTTTGTAATTCGTATAATTTTTGAGATATTCAACTGAAAAAAAAAACCATCATATTTTGCCTTTTGATTTTCCAATATTTAACAAAGCATTACATTTTTGCAAATATCTCAAAAACTATTCAACTTACAAATAATTCACATTCAATCTTTTTTAAAGCTTTTAAAATTCTCTAAAAAATCATTCCCCATAAAAACCCAGCTAAACCCAATATTTTCTATGATATCCTGTGTTGAAAAAATTTTTCATTTTCTCGCATTCATATAACGCTCATTAAAATCGTCTTAAACCAACCTGATTTAATTCCCACACCCCCTATAGCCATTGGGTATAAACTTTCCTGCGCTCGGCCCAAGTATGAGAGATCGCAACAGGTGATAGGTATGCACAATTTTTACGGCTCACGTGTTGAAGCTGGCACGAAAGGTCGCGTATACGCACGGGGAGGCGGAAATCCAGCGGGTGGAGACGCCAGCGTCGGCGTTGGTAAACGTGGCGCATTGTTGACTGTTGCCAGGACAACCAGGCACCTAGTATCGAAGGTGTCGATATCCACACGTTGTCAAAAACCCGAAAAATCCGCGTTTTTTCCATCTCAGTGTCTCGTAAGTGTGGAAAAACCCGGGAAAAATGGACGAATCGAGCGGTGACCACGTGATCACACAAGTGTCAGACATCCTGAAGCCCACGCTGCAGGATAACGACTTCCTGCAGAGTTTTGTGCGCATTGGGTTGGACGAGAGTGGTCCTGAAACGCGAAAGAAGCCTTGTGCCGAGGTTCGCAAGGAATCCAAGGACACTGGTCTCGGGGGATTGGATTTCCAGGACTCTAGCAGTAGCCGACGTGGTCGGGATGATCGGGCAGGTGCTAGGCCCCATCGCAGGGCAGGTAAGGGCTCGGTTGAGTTTGAAATCACCGAGCAAATGAGCAAAAAAGTTCGTCGAAGGAAAACGAGTGGAACCCGCCGCTTGGAGGAGGTTTACACCGACAAGGACCGAGCTGCAGCTGTTAATTTGGGCACTCGGGATATTATCCAGTCGTTGAAGATCAAACGTCGACAGGATCGCAATAAAATGATGCAAATCCCGGACGAGGCTGAGCCTAGCGCTATGCTTGCCCTTGGAGCTCGCGAAATGCGCTCTGGCGACCTCGGAGTTGCCATCAACTGCATCAATAAGGTCCTCTAATCCTTTTTAAACACTGAAAAAAAAGTTTAATAATTTTTTTGTTTAATTATTTATAGAAAAAATAGAGATAGTTAAACAGCACCGCGAGATTGGGCTGTTTTAAATTCAAATATCGTCAAAACTATTAGAGATAATGTTTTTTTGTTAATAACCTTTTTTGTAGAGAATTTTATTAGCTACAAAAAAGGTTATTTGTAAAATTCATGTAATTTGCATTTTTACTATGATATCGGCAAATTAAAAAGTTTGAATTTTTCAGTGATATGTTTTTTTTGTTATTAGATATGTGATTTTCAAAGGGTAAAAAAATTTCTTCTTCAGAATTTCACGTCAAAGTATGTTCTGAGTGAAAAAAATAGATAGTTAAACAGCGCAAGATTAGTCTGTTATGAAAAAAAAAAAAAACAACAACAACAACAACAAAAATCACAGAAAACAAAACAATTTTTTTTTTTTGCCAGATAAAAAATCAAAAAAAAGAGATTTTGAAATTTTTATTCCAAATTCTGTAAAATAAACTTTTAACATTATATCGTTTAACCCAAAAATTTCAAAATAATCAACTTCACCATTTTTTAAGTTTAAAAAAATTTTTTGTTTTAACTGTATCTCCTTAACTATTAAAAATTTTACCACAAGTGTTTCAACAAATTTTTTAGGAAATTAAATTTACTATCAAAAAGGTCATATAAAATTTTATCGTATTTCCAACTGTTTTCAAAATATCATTATTTATATAAAATCATAATCCTTTACAAACCATGAAAAAATGAAAAATCATTCTGTAACGCAACGAAAATTCGTATAAACATTGATAAAAAAAAAAAAAAAAACATTCCAGTTGTTTTAGCTGGATTTTCGGATTGAAATTTCTTAAAGTAAAAAATAACCAACAGTGTGGGACAGAAGCAATTGCCAAGTTGACACGCGATCGAGATAATCCATCGTGGATTGAGACAGAATGATAAGGGGGTAGCCCTCGACATCGCGATGCCATGTTTAGGGAAAGACTATTCCGATAATCTATCATACGATTTACGATGTTCCGAAATACCACGGTACTGCCTGACTCTGGCTCGATTAGGGGGCGGAGACAGTCGTTACGGTTATTAGACTCATATACCAAACTGCTAGCAATCATCGAGATAAAGCGACGCTGCAAAATTTTTTAAAAATTCACGTCAAACAGGCACTGGAGCTGAGTCCACACGACAAAAACGCACTTCTGGCACGCAGCAAGTGTTATTTGCTGCTGGGAGAACCGCAAAAAGCCCTGGAGGATGCCGAAGCTGCACTCAACGAGAAGGTTAAGGACCCTAACAACGCTCGAGCGATGTTTTACAAGGCTGAGGCCCTCTACCACCTCGGGGACTTTGAGCTCAGCTTAGTCTACTACTACAGAGGCATGAGAATCAGGCCTGAGTTCGATCAATTCCGTTTGGGTGTCCAGAAGGCGAAGGAAGCCATCCAAAACATCCTTGGCAGTGAGTTTGATTTTTTAAAAAAATTAAAAATTAATTTTCTGACAAAAATAAAATTTTTTTCATAACAGCCAAAAATGTGGCGTTAATTTATAAAGTGTTTCAAGGTGTTATAAAGTTTTTAAATTGTTTTTTTTTTTTTAGATAAAAGTATTTTTTGATGATATAGACATTGAAATTCATTGTTTTTTGGGAAAATTGTGAATTTTTTTGCACTTGGGCGACAGATAGCAGCGTGCCAATGCAGTTTAACTCACGGAGGCAGGATGCAGAAGGTCCTGAGGAGTCTGGCAGGACTTTGGAGGGTGTAGAAGAGCATTTAAAGCAGCCGGGACCATCGCAAGAGACTGTCAGCAGCGTTGGAGAGAAGAAACGCGAGGCAGGGCCAGTAAAACGCAGGAATAATTCTCCCAACGTCCTGGGACAGTTGAATGTCGATAAGAAATATCTGCAGGATCTTCTTAAGAGCCCAGGTGACTATTAGGAACGATTTTTTCAAGGGTTGGTGGCGTAAAACATGACTTTTTAAACCTGAAAAAATTTTTTAAGCACAAAGAAAACGCAAAAAACACTTTTTTTTGAGATAACATATTTTTTCTATGACTTCTAGACTTTTTTTATAGTAGTTATATAAGTATATTTTGAGAAAAATGAATTTTTTTTTACTCTAAAATAGCGTTAAATAGAGTTTAAAATAATAATTTCATCATTTTTCAAGCTTGAAAAAAAAGTTTCAATTGTAAAATGATTATTTTATAAATAATTAATCATATTAAACCGTGAAATAACATCATTTATAGTCAGCAGATGAGAAATTAATCATTTTATAAAAGACAAAAATTTTATAAACTCAAAATAACAGTCTGATTGAATAGAAATACAAAAAAAAAAAAAATATATCTACCTGTAGAAAAAAATTTTTCTCTCATTTGTTTTTTAAAGTTGATTGGAATATTTTTTTATCGTAGATATTAAAGCAGCTCATCAGGTGTCTGCCCAACATATCACCAAGTATGCAGAGGAGGGCGTTTCATTTTTAAAAAATCGTCAAGAATTCTGGAGACAGCAGCGATCAGCTTTTCACGCCGGTTTCTAACTAAATTTATCTCTCTATCAGTTCCAACAACAAAAAACAACAAAACTATGAAATCATTAGATATATTAAACAATAATTTAATATGTTTTCTTTATTAAAAAAAATTATTCCCCCTCTGAACAAAAAAAGAAGAAAATCTTCTCTTGAAAATATTCCAAGAGAAAAAAATCGAAAATTTTAAATAATTTCCACAATTAAATACATATTAATCATTAACTATCACATGAAAATTGTTCAAAACAAAAAAAAAACAAAAGCTGATTATAAAAATCTTGTAACCTCACCAATTCGACAGTTACTCACGATTTAGCTTAGAAAAAAGTTAAAAAAAACTCTTAACTATTTTTACTTAATTAAAAAAAATGTATCAACATTTAATATCAAAACGTCAGGACAGTTACGACCCATCTCCACCAATTTGCGGCTTCGTTATCGGAATATCCGGCCCAGTTGTGACAGCCGACGGGATGTTGGGCGCAGCAATGCACGAAATAGTGCAGATCGGTCCTCAGAGCCTCATCGGAGAGATTATCAAACTGGACGGCACGACAGCAACGATCCAAGTGTACCAGGACACAAGTGGTGTAACAATCGGTGAACAAGTAACTCCAACAGGTCACCCATTATCCGTAGAGCTGGGTCCAGGTCTGCTGGGACGAATTTTCGACGGGATCCAACGTCCGCTGAAAGACATCGCTGAGAAATCGCAGAAAGTCTTTATCCCACGGGACCTGCACCTTCCAGCGATCGACAGGTCTCTTCTCTGGGAGTTCCAACCCTTAAACCTGCGTTTAGGATCGTTTCTAAGCGCGGGAGACGTTTTCGGCGTGGTGAACGAGAGCAGCCTGGTGCTGCACAAATTGATGGTTCCACCGAAAACCAGCGGGAACATGACTTTCCTCGCCCCCGCTGGAAACTACGCGGTAGACGAGGTCGTTCTAACCTTAGAAACCGATGGAACCAGTCACTCACTTACCATGCTCCAGCACTGGCCGGTTAGGATTGCTCGCCCAGTGAAGGAAAAACTCCCTGCGAACCATCCGCTGCTGACAGGACAGCGGGTCCTGGACGCTCTGTTCCCATGCATCCAGGGTGGCACGACCGCCATTCCCGGTGCTTTTGGCTGCGGAAAAACCGTTGTTTCCCAGGCCCTGTCCAAGTACTCCAACTCTGACGTGATCGTTTACGTCGGTTGCGGCGAACGTGGAAATGAAATGTCCGAAGTGCTTCGGGATTTTCCGGCTTTTTCCGTCGAACTGGGTGGCATCACCGAGTCCGTGATGAAACGGACGACTCTAGTAGCTAATACCTCCAATATGCCGGTCGCTGCGCGCGAAGCTTCCATCTATACTGGAGTCGCGATTTCAGAGTACTTTCGCGACATGGGGTACAACGTTTCTATGATGGCGGATTCCACCTCCCGCTGGGCTGAGGCATTGAGGGAGATCAGTGGGAGGCTCGGGGAGATGCCTGCAGATGCTGGGTACCCTGCGTACCTTGGTGCAAGGTTGGCCAGTTTTTACGAACGCGCTGGAAGGGCTGCCTGCTTGGGGAATCCAGCTCGAGAAGGATCTATCAGCATCTTTGGAGCCATTTCTCCACCTGGCGGTGACTTTTCCGATCCCGTCACCAGCGCCACGATTGGGACGACTCAGGTCTTTTGGGCGCTGGACAAAAAATTGGCCGAGAGGAAGCACTTTCCTGCAGTTAACTGGTTGAACAGCTACAGTAAGTATCTCAATGCGTTAGATGGGTTCTATGAGCGTCATTTTCGCGGGTTTACGGATTTGCGGACAAGAGTGACGAAGATCCTTCAGGAAGAGGAAGATCTGATGGAGATTGTGCAGCTAGTGGGTCCTACCTCGCTCTCGGAACCGGATAGGGTTGTTTTAGAGATCGCGAAGATTCTCAAGGACGATTTTCTGCAGCAGAATTGCAGCTCGGCTTATGATCAGTTTTGTCCGTTTTACAAGACTTTTGGGATGCTGAAGAATATTATGGTTTTTTGCGATCTCACGCGCAGAATTGTTCGGTTAACCAATCAACAAGAGCACAGAGTAACGTGGGATCTTGTTCGAAGGGTTATGAGTGATGTTTTGTATCGGCTGACTTGCATGAAGTTCTTAGATCCGAAACGCGATGGCGAGACACGGATTATACAGGAATTGAATGAACTTCATGATGATATTTTACATTCTTTTGTTGTTTTTCAACAGAGTTTATAAATTCCCAATGATTTTTCTGGTAAACTTTGAAATAAAAAACCTATTTTTGCTTTTGTTTTTTTTTATGTTGAAAAAATTCATATCTGTTTTTTAAGAGAATTTTTTTTATCTATCTAGCTTATTTTTATTGTTTCATTTGAAAAACTAATAATTAATAATTTGTTGTAAAGAAAGTTTAATAATAAGGTATTGAATGGATTAACTTATTTTCTTGTATTATTATTAGTTGCGACTGGGGACACATGTTGAAAAGATGAATGGAGATATGTGAAAAGTAGGTTAATCTTGCTGTTTGTATCGATTACGCATAAACTGACATGGTGATAAAAAGGATAATTGTTGGAACAAAATAATGCATGAACACTACACGGTCAATACCGACGTGTGAAGTGATACTTGCAACGCAACATGCCATGTCTGCAGTTACTATCAGCCAGTTTCCCGTTGTCCGTTGAAGCATTCGTAACGTTATCGTGTTTTTTTTTTTCAACGATGAATCTGAATATTGTAATAATTGTTGCTAAACTGACACTGCTGCTACCGCATGTCAGCGAGAGTCGAATGACTTTGATCTTGAAGCAAGAAAATGTCCCGAATGTTCAGAAGAAACTGGTGAGTGTCAGAGTTGATTGAATTTTTGATTATTTTATATAAAACATGTCTACAGAGTTTTACAAGATTGTTAACAATTTTTTTAATAGGGAAGAAATTTTAAAATCCTGCTTTGCCGCGCACTTAAACACTTTGGTCATTACCGAGGATCTCCATGAAGTTGCTCGAGACTTGACTCTGCACGCGCCGCTGAATCGCATCCTGATCAACGAAAATTTTGATCCTCAGCAGCACCACGGTTTTTTTCCACGGTGGCCGATGTATCTTCTGAGTGCAAAATCACCCGAGACACTCACACAAACTCTGAAAAGCCTAAAATCCTCAGATTTGTGGAACTCTGCGGCCTCGACGCTTTTCATTGTTAGCCATCAAAACGTCGACGGATGCAAAGACGCATCGCAGATTCTCCACGCAGCCTGGAAAATGGATCTACTCACGTCCTTCTACATCTGCGCACATTCCGAGAGTCAACTACTGCTCTACACCTACAATCCATTCACGAGCCGACCCATGCCTGCCTGGGAGAAGGTGGAAACCGATTTGGACAAACGCTGGACCCTCCACAGCCGGCCCTACTCATCAGGTAAGTTTATACTGTATTAATTTGCGAGGATTGCGACTAACCGCTTTTCCATTCAGGTCCCAAGATGTGTGAGCACTTGGAATTCGACAAAACCAAGCACCTGGACAACTACCAAATAAATGCAGTGACACTAACGAAAGTTGGTGCCAAGCCACTGATCGGTAGAAATGACGACATGACAGTTTTCAAAGATAAATCATATTTCAGTAGCTTTTTAGCACTTAAGAATGTGTTTCGAGCACTGAAGATAACAGCGGCGATAAATTATAATTCCCTCACGGAGATTATAAACGGAAAACCTGTAAGATATTTGGTCAAGTTACAGAATGGTGCATATGACATCTCACTTTTTCCACATTTCATTCGCAATGAGAGAAATTTCATAGCCACGCGGATACAAACAACCTTTGCTATATTGACAAAACATCGGGATTTTCTGACTCCCTTAGAGAAAATCGCAAATTTCTACAGTTTAGGAGCCGTGGGACTGACCTGGCTGGCGATGTTCATCACCTGGCTCGTTTTTCTCTTCAGAAATAATGGCCGACTGTTCTCAGCACTCTTTGAAGTGCTTCGAGTTCTTCTGAGCACGAGTGTTCTGCAGCCTCTGCGGGGAATTCCAGTGCGAATTTATATGTTTGGTATCTGGTGGCTGGTGATTATTCTCAACGCAACTTTCCAGGGTAATATCGGCGCATTTCTCACGAAACCCGAGAGATTCGACGTGGAGACGTTGCAGGACTTGCGACGTTACAACTACCACGTCTACATCAGTCCGATCTACTTCGACTTTCTTCACCAACATTTGGCGGACTTTCCAAAAGATAATATCCATGTCGTTGACGATGATCAGTGTCATGCGTACGTTTTGAAAGGAGCATTGACGGCATGTATTCAGCCTACAGTGCCAGCGACCTTTCGGGCAGCACAGTACAATCTGCACGTATCGCCGCTTCCTGTGGATACCTGGATAGTATATTTTCATCGCCCAGACTGGCCTCTAGCTAAGGCAACGGATAAATACATGTCACGAATAGCAGCTGCGGGATTAGTTGAGCATTGGCAAAAGGAAACATATGACGCTCCGCTCGCAAAAATGCAAGACCGTGAAAAGCGAGACACTGATCCGCAGATCCGTAAGATCCGACTGAGTGATTTGACATTTGCGTTCGTGCTGTTGGCAGTTGGCCTGAGTCTTGCGACGTTTTTTCTCGTCCTCGAAATCTACCAGGCGAAGAAGAAACCACCACGAAAATTCGAAATCACGCCGTGATTTACAACATCGCGGTGTAAATCGACGGATTATTGTTATCTGAGTGAGGCTGATCAATTAAGAAATTAATATTGTAAACATATCGCGTCTTTAAAATCAAAAATTCGTATAGAAAAAATTCTCATGCTATTTTAAATCATAATATCATCAAAACTATTAGAGATAACGATTTTTCTTAAGAGACCTTTTTTGTAGGGAATTTTATTAGCTACAAAAAAGGTCCTTAGTAAAATTTGTCTAATTTGCATCTTTGTCAAAATATCGTCAAATTAACAGGTCTAAATTTTTCGACGATACGCCCTTTTGATTTTAAACACACTATATCGACTAGTGCTAATCAATAATGAGTGAAATAAATAATGCAACCTTCATTCTATATAGCTTGCAATTAACCTCGTGCAATTATTAAGGAAAATACTCAATAATTCGATACATTCTTACAAATATTTTTACAAATTATTTTTACTATCTAAAAACAAAAAAATTAATTTCGTTTTTAATTGTTAATTTCTGTTTTTTTTTTTTTATTTTTTTTTTTTCAGAAAATATGTTTATCTCGATTTTTCGTCTGCACGTGATGTGTTTATCTGAATAATTTGGATGCATGGTGTATATATTCTAGGAGAAATTCACTACGGTGAAATTTTATTGACGAGCTTGAACAACGCGATGTGAAGTGTTTCCAGGATATATATTTTTTTTCATGAGGTAATGCGTTGGTGCAGCTTTCACGATCGTTGGCGCGTGTAGCGAAATAATAAATCCAAATACAGCGCTATTTTATCAATCTATCCTTTACACCAACAAATCGAATTGACTTTCTACCAATTATAATGACAATCTACAAATTTTAAATTATTTATCCATATTAATTTCACGAGATAAAAAAAAAAAAAATTTAACAAATTTTATTTTTCATTAATTTCTCTGTATGCCATCTGAATAAATAAATGATAAAGGTTTTAAAATTTAATTAACATCGCAGTTGTAATTTTATAAATTTTT
This sequence comes from Macrocentrus cingulum, assembly GCA_002156465.1. Classification (NCBI taxonomy): domain Eukaryota; kingdom Metazoa; phylum Arthropoda; class Insecta; order Hymenoptera; family Braconidae; genus Macrocentrus; species Macrocentrus cingulum. The sequence goes on along the minus strand of MVJL01006489.1, from coordinate 10,679 downwards.
TTTTATTTAAAAATTTTTTTCTTATTCCAATAAAAAATAGAAGGCCAGATATTCGGGGCGCTTTTTTTTTTACTTATTTTCTTTGTTGATGGAAAAGTCTGTTTCACAGCTTTGGCACTCCAATGTCATGACTGTTGGACGTCTGAAGGGCTTTCGAGCTATACTCTAGGGGAGTCAGGGAGGTTAGAAGAGAGTACGTGATTATTCCTGATTGGACGAAGGCCTCGCAGGCGCAGGCGATGGCCTGGGCTTGTTTGGTGGTTTTACAGCATTTCTCGACTCTCCTGAGCTCTGAATTCCAGAATGCAGCTCGCTTTTTCTGATGGCTTTCAGGTCCAAATCACCGTAGTAGTCCTCACTGTGAATTGGAATGACAAAATGTGGGTGAGAAAAATTTTTTTTTAGTTGTAGGTTTTTTTACAAACGTACCAGCCAACTACGTCCTCTGGATTATCGCACGCGCCATAACCGTCGGCATTTTCTGTGATTTTGAAAACTGTTCCCAATGGACATCCGTACTCTCGTGCAATTCCCTCGAGACAAATGTAATATTTTCTGCAGTCCTCTGGGTGAGCATGCCTTGAGAAACTTCCCGAAGCACCGGGAACTTCGCCTGCATTTGGACATGTAAATCCATTCGCCACTTCTGCAATAAAATTTCAAAATAATAAATTTTAATTAGTAAAATCTTCAAAAAGTTCGTTTTTTTTTTTTTTTCGATTTTCTTCAATATTTTGAAAAATAAGTGAGATATGAAAAAAATTATTTAAACCTTTTTTATAGAAAATTAAATTTTCAATAAAATTGCTCTCTACAATAAAGTCAAAATTTTGAGTTTTAGTAACCGAAAAAAAGGATATTATTTTTTAATTTCATATTTTTTGAATAGATTTTAAAATTTGTTGACTTAAAAAAACTGATTATAATGTTTTGCACTTTCTGGCTTATAGCTACCCTTTTCCCACCCCCTCAACTTCCCTAGAATAAAAAAAAAAACTTTTGATTATCTAAAAAAAAAATGTAATATTTTTATTTTAGGAGTGAAATAAATTCTGAAAAAAATAATTAGTGGAGTGAAATGTAGTCTCTGTTGCTGACCATCAGTTGAAGTTCAAGGCAGAGATGGAGGACATTTAAAGTTGCCTAGAACGCCATCACCTTTCAGAGTGTATCACATTCACAAATGAGAAACTAATAAAATTAATTCACGTCTAGAGAGTTAAAAGGTCATTCTTCACCTGTTGCACCGCCCTGTTATACAATAAAATAAAAAGTGATATCTAATACATAAATAATTTATATTAAACATATAATTAGCAATTTTAAGACGAAAACATGGAAAAAAATCCGATTTTTCAACATTTTTTTTTGAAAAAGACGAAAAATTTTGGTGATTCCACAATTAGACATAAGCATATATATAAACAAACTTGTAGATAACTAAATTATCTTTAAAATGGTGTATTGTAAAATGCTTCATCTCAAATATTTATCGAGATATCAAGAAAAAAAAAAATTTTGTTTCTTTTCTTCGATATCTGAGTAACTACTTGAGCTACAATAACCTTAGGGTGCTCATTTTATAGGAAATTTAATTACCTTTTAATCTTATAAGAACCATTATTCCAAAATTCGGGTTAGTTTAAAAGATAGAAGCAAAAAACCTCCGTAAAAAATGTGTCACTTACAAGACAAGTAATTAACAAAAATTTTAATAATCAAAATATCATAAAAACTACTAAAAATATAAATTTTTATCACTCTACCTTTTTTATAGATAATTTTTTTATCTACAAAAAAGGTCCTTACCAAATTTTACCCAACTACCATCCCCATTAAGATATCACTAAAATAACATTTTCTTAAGGAAAATATTCGAAAAAAATTTTTTTTTCGATTTTAAAGGGTTAATAGAAAAATAATAATAACAATTTATAACTGTACCTTCGACTCGGCAGTGGGGTACTTGATCGGCCCACTTGCAGACGCGTTGACTAGAATCATATGCCAACCCAGGACTGCACTGATATCGCGAGGCCTCGCCGTTCCAGCAGTTCCAGAACACATCGCACTTCTCTTCATCCGGGAAAATACCGTACAACCTCGGGCAATGAGGCGTGCTAATGGGTGGCTCTAACTCGGTACGATCACCACACTGTACATTGTACAGATAGTCGCAATTCTCCGTGAGGAATTTCGCATCGTTTGCATCAAATGCCAGGCCATTTCCGCAGGTTTTCAGTTCGGCCACGTTGTTCTCACACTTCCAGTACTTGTCGCAAGATTTGTGGTGTGGATAGAAGCCAAAATCATCCGGACATTTGAAGGATTCTTGGGCAGTTGTGCCTGAAAATTATACAATATTTCAGGAGGATAATAATAGACGATTAATCTAGACTTATTTATAAATAATGGGCGTGTTACGCAAGTGCCCCGTTAGTATATACAAAGACTTTCGCCACTTTCACTCTCTTAAGCCGGACTTTCAGCATCCCGTTCACCAGCCTTGCATTCGGAAATACATTTAACCGTTTTAACTCCGGTTTTATTCACTCGATTTTTTTTTTTTTCATATATGGAAACCACTTTTCAGCACATTTCCACCCACTTTCTCCACTTTTCGGACACTCTGTGGCGCTACGTACCCGCTAGGACGACGGCAAGGAGTAGTATCAGGCTCTTCATCGTTTTGCGCTTCGTTTTTTAAGGTCAATTGTTATGATAAATTGATTGATTGCTTGCAGTGTGACACTTAATCCCCTTGGATAGGAGAACTCTGTCTTGGCGCCGTGTTTGCCAGCAGCTTTATATAAGGCTTTGGTCACGTGGCCTTCCCCTACTGCTTTATAGCGTTAGGAGGAGGTATTCGCGGCCCTGGCGAATGAAGAGGGGCCTCATCTTACAAATGCCACCCGAAAGTCCCTCGATTTCTGGCTTATTCGCGCGTCTTCTTCGTTTTCTTAGTCATTCAGCAGGTTTTAAAAACGAGTTTTTTTTTAGGATTACATGGAGAATGAGGGTTTTTGTTGTTGTTAAAGTCGTGTTTTTATATGGTAATGGTGGATTTTTAAAAGTAATTTTCAAGTTTTTTTTTGTATATTTAGGTGGATAAATGGGTTTTTGAGGGTTAAGGTGATGGGTAAAAGGGGGTTGAGTTATTTTAAGAGTTATAAATGATTTATTTGCAAGAAATTTTGAGATATTTAAATAAATTGTGATTTTTTTTTTAGAATTGAAAAATCGAAAATTTTCAAATTTTCAGTTTTTTTTTTTTTTTTTTTTGAAAAATTAAGGGTTTAAAATTTTTTTATGATTTTTGTGAAAAATTATTTGTATAAAAAATTTATTAAATTGAAATTTTTTTTGACAAAAAACAAATTTAATGGAAAATCGGATATTTTTGTTTTTTCGATATCTTACGAATGAAATGATATAAATTTTTTTTTTTAAGGCTGATTTTTCAGTTTTTTAAATTCTCTATAAGCCAAAAATTTTATAGTTAAACTAATTTTTAAGATATTTCTAGAAAAATTTGCAAATAAAAAATTTCGTTTTTTGTCATTTATAGAAAAATTTTCTTTTTTTCTCCAATAATATATCTCTCAAATAAATTAATATAAAAAATTTTTTTATAACTGATTTTTTAGCTTTTTAAATTCTCTATAAAAAATATCTAATTTAAAAATATCATAAATCTAATAGTTTTTAGGATATAACGAAAAAAAAAAAAAAAAAAAATTATTTAGAAAAAATATTTTTTACAAAACAGTATAAATTTTTCTAGATTTGTTGTAAATGTCAACTCGGTAATTTTGCATGTTGATTGACTTTGAGCCATTGGTTACGGATGCGTAGAAACCAAGGCCGCAAGTAAAGCTCACGATCTCGTATGCAGGCGAGGCTTTCAACGACAACGGAACTTTCTCGCTCGCTGTCGTATAGAGATCCAGTTTCTTGAATAATTCCAAGTGTGCGGCCGGAGGGAGTGCGGAAGGAGGGTGTGAGGTTGGGCCTTGAGATCGAGGAGAACATTGACGTTCAGACTCGTCCGCCTCGAAGAAAACGAGAGTGAAAGATTATTTTATATTGATGTTGATTTTTTTATCAGGCATTTCATTGCCGTTTACTCTAAAATTCCGCGCAATTTCCAATCCATTCAACTAATAAACTACTCTAATTTGAAAATAACTAAGTGGAAGGGCCTGAAAATAAAATATTCACATCGATTTCCTCGCTGTGATGTCACGATTAGTCAATGGGTGTGGACAGAGGTGCAACAGGAAGTCCGCTGACCGAATAATCGTCACCTTCCGGGTATAACGGCTCGACTGCAGTCCAAACTCGAGTCTTAGGACGTGACTATTGTTCCAACTCAAGCCTCTGAATGAGAATTAATCCGACAAAGTCAATCGCAACCGCCTAAATCTTATATTCAATGTCGTTCCATCGAATTTTGCCCGACTTGAATTTATTAACTCAACCAAAACACCCGTTAGAACAGACTTGACATCGACCTTGTAACGTAACAATTAATTTTCAACCCTAAAATAATTAATTAGAATTTTTTAATCGGTTTTTGAGTCGAAGAAAAAAAAATTCTTCAAATCCGAAGTATAGAAGATTGAATTTTTGGTGATAGCATTGTCAGTAATTAATTTATTTGATTTTAAGGGTGCTTATTCGATTAGGGGTGAGTTTTTCTTCAAATTTGGTCGGGGGAGATCCCATTGAAATTGTCTTAGTTCACGAGTTATTTTAGGGAGAGACAATTTATCAAAATTTAAAATATCTCGAAAAATAATTGAAATTTTGAAAAAATTAATTAAACATTTTTTAAAGATAATTTAATTTTCAATCAAATTGTTTCTATACTTTTTTCCAAAATTTTTAATATTTTTCGAGATAATTGCGAAAAAAAATTTTTTTTATAGCGATAAAAAATTCTTGATGAATTTTACAACAGTTACAGGTGGATAAAATTCAAAATAATCATAAAAATCAACAATAAACTATTAAATTAACTTTATTTATTAAAAATTTGTTTAAAAAAAATTTTTTTATACAAAATTTCGAATAAAAAATCAAAATTTACCCAGTAAAAGTCTCTTAATGGCTAAAAAAAAAAAAAAAAACATTTTCAATTTTAAAATTTATATTTCTAGGTTTTAAATAATTATTAGATAATTTTTTAATTATTTAGAGTTTGTTAGCCGATTGAACTATATATGGGGAATTCCGAATTGTTAGCAGAAAGTACGAGTCATCGGTCGCAATTCACCTCTAGCGAATGTTCCAGAATGAAAAGCGGTTATTGCCACGACGAAAGACAGAATTGCGCAAGCGCGGAGCATCTGCGACACGTCCTCGTCGTCGAAGGAGCATACTCGTAGGACACGATTTATCTCCCGACAGAGTGAAAGTGACGAAACGCGCGCTTGTCAGCGTGGGTTGTTTTAGTCTGTGATGACGTTATAATGCCGAAGATGATGAATGCAACGAGAGAGAGCGAGGTTGTTGACACTTTAGTCATTTCTAGCGACGCCGAGAGCAGTGCGCATGCCAATGAATCGACCAATCGGCGCACGTAGTCCACGAGCATCCGCCGCCGCGCTGTCACAATGCCACTGTTCCCACTCTCGCATGCGCACGTCGCGTCTTATCTCGATTTAGCGTCGGATAAAATCGGATTGCAGGATTTTTACCGCAAAAAATCGAGATTTGAAATATAAAAAGAAAGTTTGTGTGAATGGTTTGTCATACGAATCAGGTGATTTAAATTCGCGTCTTTTCTACGCGCGCGCTCGCGCGATCCTTTCACTTGCGCACCTCTTATTTCTTTTCTTTAGTAAATTTTCCAGCAATTTATTACGTGCAAATTTCGACTGTTGTTCGCACGATGAATTTTAAATAACTCCCAACACATTTACGAGGTTACATCCTTTTTGAAGGTTGAAATTGTCACTTTCGGCAGAGTGTATAACCTCAATGGGGATCCTTGAAGTCGATTTGCGTTCTGCCTTTCTTTTGTTATTGCCCTCGGGAACACCTCGTGACGTGCTCATTGTTTTTTGTGAATTGAATTTTTTATGTACACATGTAAAATTGGAAGTTTTTTCTTTTGTGTGACTAAATAACAGAGGTGATGATGGAAATTTTTTTTTTAGTACGTTGAAAATATTTTTCAGAACCCTCTCGCGTCGTTTTAACGACCATCGCACACCCTAAACGTCGAATTTATCGGAAATAATTGTGAAATATAGTGTTAAATGTTTTGAATAGCTACGATATTTTTTCTACAGTTAGTTTAAAGCCCCAAAAACACCCTAAAAAATTTTCAACCCTTTGGCATTGTTTGAAAGACGATTACACACCCTCTAAACCGCAAATTCATGGGAAATCATTGTGAAATACAGTAATAAATGTTTTTCTGCACGATGCAATTTTTTAATAGTTGTATTAGAGTCTAAAAAGTCATCAAAAAAATTTACAACCCCTTGGTGCCGTTTTGAAGACCATTGCACACCCTTAAACCACAAATTTATGAGAAAAAATGATGAAATATAGTGTTAAATATTTTACTGCACGATGGTATTTTTTCTACAGTTAGTCCTAAAAACACCTTAAAAAATCAGCAACCCCCTAGCATCACTTTAAAGACGATTACACACCCTCTAAACCTCAAATTCATGGAAAATAATTGTAAAATACAGTGATAAATATTTTTCTGAGCGATGCAATTTTTTTCTATAGTTGCATTAGAGTCTAAAGAACCTTCAAAAAAATTTGCAACCCCCTGTTGTCATTTTAAAGGCTATCGCGCACCTCTAAACCTCAAATTTATGATCATTTTTTAGTAAATTGAAGCATTTTGAGGTCAATTTTAGTGGTAAAATATCCATTATTTTAGTATTTTCTTAAATATTAATTTAGTAGCACCTCGGGTGATATTATTGTTCAATTGGCGCCGCGGTTTTGCCGCGTTGATGCAACGGTAAATCTAGAGCGTGTAACTCGAGAGCACAGAGCGAGGAAAAACTTGAGAGATGCATAGGAACCGGAATGCATACGGTATTTACCTCCAAGGAGAACTGCTCACACTTTGAATATATTCTAGATATAATATCGCTTTGTACAACTCTGTGTTCACGCGAGAGGATGATTTAAGGCTGCGTGTAATACCGGAAATCACCGTGAAAGCTCACTCTTGCGTATAGTGTTCAAGGTCTTATTTTTACAATCATTCATCTTATCATATCTAATCAAATCCACTAATAAATTTCAATTGCCCACAGATCAAAATTAAAATTTATATACTTCAGACACAACCCTCGACATACTTTCCAGAATATTTCGAAAACTACTGCGTGAAAAAAACTTTTTCTGCCACCATTTTGATGGGCATGAAATTCCCTATAAAAATGATCTTATTAAAAATTTTTCTAACCCCCATAGTTTTCGAGATATTTCCAAAAAACAATTTTGCAAAATTATAACTCCAACATACAAAGTTGATAAAAAGAGGTTTTTATTTTTTTCAAATATCCTGAAAACTAATAGAGATATCTAATTTTTTATAAGGACCTTTTTTAAAGATAATAAAATTTTCTATAAAAAAGGTTATATGTAAAAATGCTGTAACTATAATAGTTTCGAAGTTATTTACAGTTTTGTTCGACTAGATGATAGGTCACCGCGTGTTGAAAACTTACAAGACATATTTCCGCTGTAATGGGCAATTCCTCTCGTTGGAAATCCATTATCGCAAGTTCCAGCAGCCTGATTGGTGGCGTGTCGATTATACAATGTAGTGAGAAGGATCGATATAAGACGGAAGAGGCTATCTGGTGAAGAGGACGTTGATCAGCGCACCCAATATTACAAGCGCTTGAGCGCGAGCAACCTACTTCGCTGAACGTTCTGCAACTAGGTCACCTTGATGTTGCAATTGCCTCGGGTATCTAAGACTATACACGAGTGTGGAGCACGGCTCGTGCAGCGATTATCCCGTCAAAAGTTGAAGAGAACCCGAGAATCCGGTTTGAAAACAAAAAATAAAACACGTTCGAGTCTGAAAAATAAAAACTTGATTGTCAATTCTTGGAATTCCGGCGGCCATTGTCACTGCAAACCCTCCACCAATATAAATTTCAGCCTTACAAACGTGCAACAAGCACGATTAATCAGTTATTTAATTATTTTATTTTGAATTAATTGAGAAATTCATTCGAAAATTGAAATATTTTCAACTGCAACAGGAAAAAAATTACGCCTCATCGATTGCTCTCGTGGGATAAAATATTACGCAAGAAATACATATCCCCATAGAGCATCTGGGTGCTACATAACCGCAATCGAGTCGCGTTAAGGTTAACTCAAGTGACATTTTGGATATGACTTTCACCAGCGACAGCAACCAAACAGCCGTTGCCAGTTGCTTTCTTCGTATTTTCGTCTGTCGCTGGGCGCGGTCATCCTGTGTCTGGATGTCTAAAATTTTTTTTAATCCATCTAGATGATTGCCATACTATTATTTCCGGCCCTGACATCCATAGCAAGGCCCCAGGGACAATAGGACCGACGGCAAAGTGATCCCCACGCGAAAAAAGCTCCACGACCTCATTCAGAATCCAATATCTCCAGAATCAATAGCGACAGTTAAATTTCTCAAGAGATCTTTGTTTTAGAGAATTTTTTAAGCTACAAAAAAGGTTGTTAGTAATTTTTCGCTAATTCCAGCTGTTTTCGAGATATCTGTTAAAATGTACGACAACATAAAGTATGGAATACTGTCTGAATGAAAAGTTCGAAATTGATGGTCGGATTAAAATCGAAATATCTCAAGAATCACTGGAATTGGATGATTTTTGTATGAAACCTTTTTTATAGAGAATTTCAAGAGCTACAAAAAAGGTTCAGATGGATGATTAGGTATCTCGAGCGGTTTTCGAAATATTTGCGAAAATACGCGACCTCCGTGGTTCGTAGGTGTTGGGAAGGTTATTGCGTTGCTTGAGCATCTTGTGCCAGTTAGATTTTTGATTCTAAGGTGTTGTTTGATAGTTTTAGGTATTTACTAGGGAGCTGTTTGTCACGTGCAAGAAATGCAGTTAGCCGGCCCACGCATTGCCCACGTGAGACGGCAATGGTCATCGCAGGACAATGTACAATGGGCTGCTATTCAGACACCACACATTCCCCATTGCAGTGGCCGGAATGTTGTATCTTAAATCCTTTGTTTAAATAAATTCAACCCTCTCACTCTATACTCAAAACTAAAAAAAAAAAACAAATTTTTAATCGAAATTTATCCACAATTTTCGACAAATCTTCATTTTCTGACTCTAAATACAAAAAATTCAGGCTTATTATAAATAAAAATTTTTTTTTACTGCTTTAGAATGATTTTTGAGTTCCCTACCGATGTTTTAAATCATGTAAAAAAATTTTTTTTTGTCCATAAAAAAATTTATCGATGGCACAGAAATTTTTTTTTGGGTAAAAAAAAATTTTCTAATGCTTTTTTTATTGAAAAAAATGACAAAAAATGTCTTATTTTGAGTTTTTAACTAATTTAAGGACTTTTTATGACTTTAACTTGAATGGATGTATTTTTTTTTGTCTATAAAAAATTTTTTCATCATCGTAGAAAATTTTTTTCGACTAAAAAAAAATTTAAAAAAAATTTTTTTTATGGAAATTTCGAGAGTTTAGTTAAATATTTGTCGCACCCATGTCACGACTCGTGCGTGGAGTCAAGGGTCGCTAAACTCAAGCCTTTGTCTCAGTTAATCACCGTGTATATTTTTTTTCTGTCACTACCGGGTGTCAAAGACGCAGTAGAGCTGCCAGAGCATCGTGATTTGGTCTGTTGGAGCGTGAAAAAGGTCACATTGACTATCAATCCGGCTTGTGTATATATGACGGAATATATTTTTCGAGTTGGTCGCCCAACTTTCGCCCAGGAACGCCGCAGCTTGTTGGTTCATTTCACTCTCTCTTTCTCGCATTTACCGATCGCACGAGAGACCAGACGTTAAATCGCATCGCTCGGCGATTATTGTGACACAGCGCAGAGAAATTACCATGATATGACGAAGAATATTTTTTTCCGCTCGATTAATATGAAAAATCAGGTAGAATCAATTAATATATTATTAGAAATTTATGGAAATATTGCGTGTGGTATAAATCAGAAATTTTTCTACTTCCTTTCGGCAGTGTTTATCATTTTGTGACCAGTAGCTACACTCGTTAAACTCGATGCTTTTCAACGACTAATTTGGAGAACATTATTTCTACATCGACTCCGCCTTTGCGTCTCTCTTTGCAGCCTCACTTTTACTCCGTCTGCTTCAGAGAGACTTTTTTTTATTATTACCAAACTCTGGAAAATATCTAAAAGCTTTTTTTTTAATTATTCCTACCGTTTAAAATAAATTAGAAATGAAAAACTCGATAAAAAACTGGTGGGAAAAAAAAACTTGTAAATTGATGACTTGCTTTTTTGGAAATATCTCGATAATGAATAGACGTAAGATAATTTTTGTAGAGATCATTTTTATAGCTCTTAAAATTCTCTATAAAAAAGATATCAATAAAAATTTTTCTAACTCTTAAAATTTTCAAGATATCAGCAAAAATAAAAAAAATTTTTTTTTTTAGAAAGTTAAAAAAAAAAT
>MVJL01006488.1:0-64787 GCA_002156465.1 Macrocentrus cingulum | reverse complement strand
GGGGGGGGGGGGGGGGGGGGTGTTTGAAAAGAATTCTCCAACAACTCGCCGACAAGACAACAATCCGGACAATTAATCTCACTCTGCATTACCGGCATATGTTGAAAACCACCTGAGCATCAAGTATATAAAAGTGAGGATTGATAGATAGCGCAAAAGATCCGTTATAATCCATTGAAGCAACTAATCTACCGAGTGAATTTCTAAACACTCTGTATCCCTGATGGCACCTCGGTATAAATCCTCACAACACGGCGATGGCACAAGCCCACGCACCTGAGTATAGAACGGGCGAGAGATTGGCGTAAAAGCGCCTGGAAACTACGCGCGCGTAGTACACTTTAACCCGAGTGGACGCGACCAATCTCAGGGCACCCCAACACACACAGCACGCCGTACTGCCAGCGGACAGGAGGGCATTAGAGTGCAGCGTCGATTATCCGTCAATTTGGCGTGCGAGGTTGCGGAAAAAAGGCCAGGTAAATTTACGCTATACACACTCGGGCCATAAATCGACGGATTAACCTCGCGAGAGTTAAACATTATCAATTGGCGGTGTGGGGAGCGAGTGACTGGGCGGTTGGCAAGCCTGGCAGCGTCATATATCCGAGGGCAGACCGCGGGTTATTACAGGTAAACGCTTGGCAAGCTTAGCCGCAACCATATACATCCTCGGCGAAATATAGCAACAGGACCTGTCAGTCGCGTATGCCCATGATGACTCTCATGTTCATTAGATGTCGAAGATCATGGACCTTAGCCTGGGGCCGCGCGCAGAGCTGCAGTCCCGGATCCCGAGAAAATAAGTTAATGCACGCTAACGAGGGGATAAAAGATGGAAGAAACAGTCGCGAGAGAGAAAGAAACTTGGAGACTTCGAGGAACGAAAAATAAAAACGAGATTGCAGCTAATTAAGCGGCTGATGCACCTCTCGTGGTCTGCCGATTCCTTTAGCTACAAGGAAATTACTGTTAATATCATTATCTCACTGCCTTCCACCTTGTTCCCATGTGTCATTTTGCGCCGAGAATTCAAGTCACACACCTTTCACTCGTAAATCTCACTCAAAACCACCTAGGCAATTAATTAAAGCCTCAATGCACATTGTAACGAAACGCGACTTCAATGACGAACATTTCAACGGCTTTGGTATAGCCCTCAGACCATTCCGATCTTCGCCGGCCATTGCCAGAGTCTTCGGGTACCCCAGACAGGTCCAAATCCTGACGGGAGTATTCGAAGATCGTTAAATCGATCGGCAACCGCCAAGAAATCGCAATTTCCCAACCTTGCCGCGCGTATCATGACCCAGATTAGCGTCAAAGTCGACCGATGGAATTCTCGGGTGTTGTTGGATAAAAAATCAAGTGTGTACAGGCCTTGGTTCGGAATGTTTCCGAGTGTCTAGCCGAGATCGGTTGAATCGGGAAAATCTAGAGCATCCGGAAAACGTTTGCAAACACGACAAGGTCGTGGATGAGAGTAAATCGTGCGTTTTTTTGCCGATAAGACTTGACAAATACGGTGTAGATTATTCTTCGGCTGTTTTTATGACCGATCGGTCGGAAATCGGATAGTTCTCGTTGATCTAATGGGGTTTTTTTGGTCGTTTTTTTCAGTTTCACCGGCTTTGCCGCTTGTCGACATCGTTCGGGACCAGGAACGCGAGCGGAAACATCGGGAACCAAGAGACGGACGGAACAAGGAACATCGAGATCGGCAGAGAGATCGGCAAAGGGATCGGGAGGTTTCGGTTTGTGCAATGGAAACGCCCGATCCTGTTTTCGTGTCTTCCTCTGCGGCTCTCCTCGCTCTGCAGAGGATAAAAGAGGCCTCGCTGTAAGTACACCATAATGTTTTTATCGATTGTGTTTACCACACCCCAATACACGCTTTTATACGTCCCTATAAAGTACTTTTTAAGTATATACGAAGAACAATTCCAATATAAAACCTCGAAACTTCCACGAGAAAGTTTTATAACCGTCGTTTCTGGGCCTTTTTTTTTTGTTTTAAAAAAACTTTGACCCCTTTAATGTATTTTTTTAAATCGATTTTTGTAATTAAAAAAAAAACTTTATAAATTGGATTTTTCGTTTTTTTTTTTATTCTATCATATTTTATTTAATTATAAAAAAATTTTTTTAAGAACTTAATTGTGAAAAACGATTTTTTTGTCAAAGAAAAACAATGAAAAATTGATTTTTAAGGATGTTGAGAGTAAAAATCCTGTTTTACAAAGGATCAAAACATGCAATATTACTCAAAGTAAAAAAATCTAGATTTTTGCCCATAAATCCACCATGTTTATCCATTCATAACGAATATACAAGGCAAAATGGAAGTCGTGTGAACGGCGCACTCTCGCCCGCATATTTGCCAAGATGGGAGACACCCTCCTGCAGTGAATATCCCAAGTCCTGCAACGTATTTTACGAGAAAATCACACAACACACGTTTCCTATATATAGTATAGATGTCCGTTTATTCTTTATGTATCTTTATATCAAATTAAAATACGCCTGTAGAACCTCATCGTGCCAACGGGATTGTAATTGAAGAAAATGATTTTCCGCACGCCTATATAACCAAACGTTGTACTACCTAATTCTCATGCAACACCAGCCAATTTGCCGCGCATTGACAGCACGAAAATTAGAGGCAAGATCAACCAAGTGATGAACCGACGACGTGACGCCTTTAAAACTACTCTCAACCATCAATTCCATTTTTTTTAATCGATAAAAATAACTTTTTAAATTTAATCTTCAACTTTTATATCTCTAACCACAAAAAATACAAGAAATTTACCATATTATTCAGTCGAAAATTGTTTTTTTCTTCGAAATATTTTACAAAAAATCGGAAAAAATGCTTTTTATTAATTTAAAAAATTTTTAACAGTCATCAAAATCAGGTTAAGCATGAGATAATGATAAAAAACCAATTTTAGGGTCAAATATGTCGATAAAAAAATGGGGAAAATTTTTTTCAAGACAGTTTAAAGGGTTTTTCCGTGGTTATTGTGGTGTTTTGGGTGAAAAGTTGGTTGGATAGTACATAAAGCAAGTGTTTAAAGGGGATAGCGCAAGGATCTCATCACGACATGCGTCCAGGAGGAACTGCTATTCTGCTGGGAGTCATTGGACGGTGGGAAAGATCTCGGATATACTCCACAGTCCGAGATAGAGGCAGAGTCGCGGATCCAGGGAGCCTAACATGTTGTAGAGTGTACTATACATTGTATGCGCTCGAGTACGACGTCAAGTGTCTCTCGCGGCCTACGGATTTATGCTAGTTTAAGCGCTGCCTCCCGGTGTAGTTTACGACTGCCGGACGAACGCCGGCGCGTCCTCTATTTCGATAAAATATGACTGGCTTCGATAAATTATACGAACACATTCGCAGAAAATGGCGCGCGCACTTAGAATATTGCATTTATTACGTATGAACTTGCGTATAGAAGTATAATAAATTTTGATTAAAATCCCAAATATTTAAGTTTAACCATTGGAAACAAGATTTTTTAAAAGCTTTTTCGACTTTGGTGAAGAAAATAATTTTTTTGTCGTCTTTAAGTTGCAATTATCTTTAAAAATATTAGAAATATGAAATTTTATCTCTGAACCTTTTTTGTAGAGCAGAAAACGCCTTATAAAAAAGGTTATGTACAAAAATTTTGTATCGATAGTATTTTTCGAGATATCTGTGAAAAATTGAAAAAAAAATGTTAGTTTTTTTTCAAGTGATAATCTGATTTTTTAGGTGAAAGGGTAATTTTGTAGTTAATCTATAGGGTGGTGAAAATTTTGGTTGAATGTAAGAATATTACAAGAAATTGACTATTTAAAAATTTTCTTAGACTTTTTTCGATTTTTAACAATTTTATAGAAAAAAAAATTTTTTTCATCGTCTTTAAGAGCAGTTATCTTTGAAAATATTAAAGATAAGAGATTTTACCTTTGAACCTTTTTTGTAGAGCATAAAATTCGCTATCAAAAAGGTCATATACAAAATTTCACTACAAATAGTATTTTTCGAGATATTTGTGAATAAAACACTGTAAGGTTTTTTCACGGGTGAAAATCTGATGTTAGGGTGAGAGGGTATTTTTATAGTCAATCAATATTAGATGTAAATTTTGATTTAAGCTGAGAATATGACAAAAAATTGACTTTTTAAAAATTTTCTTAGACTTTTTTTCGATTTTTGAAAATTTTCCGAAAAAAAAAATTTTTTTCATTATCTTCAAATGCAGTTATCTTTTAAAATATTTAAGATAAGAGATTTTACTCCTGAACTTTTTTTATAGAGCATGAAATTCCCTATAAAAAATATCATATACAAAAATGCTGTATTGATAGTATTTTTTGAGATATCTGTAGAAAAACAAAAAATCTTACGTTTTTCACGAGTGAAACTTGGTTTTGCCGTGAGAGGTTGGTTTTAAATTCGTAGCTTGATGAAATATCCACTTCCGCCACGGCTCAACTCGCTTCTGAGAACGTGCGCCGTGAGGTGAGACCGTTGGCCCTTATCAATTACCTACAGAGCACCCACGGCTGTTACGCTTGACAGGGTCCAGCAGTCAATCAGCGACTGGGGCTGCTCGAAACGCCATGTACACTACCCACTGCTTGAGGTGTCGAAGCGAGACTGAGCCACAGGAGGTCCTTGATATCGAAATTATAAAGTTGACGACTGAAACAAAAATTTTTTTTCACGTTAGAAAATTATCTGAGCATTGAAAACAATTTTTTTTTATGCGTATAAAAATTATTGAAATATATCTTTAATATTTATGTCTATATTTAAGTATTTCTATGATTTTTTTATTATCTAGACAGTATTATAAATTAAAATAGAAAGCCTAAGTGGTCGGTAAGATGATAAAAAATTAATGTGTTAGCATTTCTAGCACATATCAATCTTATACATTAATGTAGAGCCATTACAATTATTGTAAAATCTCCAGCACAAGTTTTTCCACAAGTTTATTCATCTCACGATAGCATTACTGATGAGAAATAAAGATGTTTTCGTTTTATGACATGTTCTCTCTTATAATATATAAATTCCATCAGTTATAAATGTACAGATATAATCTTCATCCAATCGTTTGATCAATTTTTTTCCTCTTTCATATTCAGTCTCTCTCAAAATTCGATCACGTTTAAAAATTCTGCGCAGGACCCAGAATCATCGATAAAAACACTCCCTCACTATGCCAAGACGCAGATTGCCACGAAATATCCTGCCCAGAAAAAAATCTGCAGCTAAAAAAATTTTTCAACTTTAAACCATTTTATCCTAGAAAAATTATCGAAAATTCATATTTCTAAATATGAAATTCCTAATAACGTTTTTATCATGCAAAAAATTTTTTTTGCAATTTAGAAAATGGTGAAATAAAATTTTATAACAAAAAAAACAGGATTATGATTTTTTTTCGTAAAGAAAAAGAATTTTCATGTCGGAAAAAGTAAATATAAAAATCAAATAGCAGAGAAATTATTGAAAAAACAAGTTTTTTTTCAGGGTGTTTCACAAGCGTCCGGCGCTCATGCCCGGAATCGGCCTCGGCAGTCGAGGAAACAGTGGAGTAACCGGTCACGGGGGCAGCCTAAACGTTGATAATGACTGTGGGGATGCCCTGAAGCGACGCAAGGTCCACAGGTGTGACGTTGCGGGGTGCGATAAGGTTTACACGAAGAGTTCTCACCTGAAGGCGCACAAGCGAACGCACACAGGTGAGTTATTTATTAATTTACCATTTTTTCCCCCCCAAAAAAAATCCCAAAAAATGTTTAAAAACGAAATTTCTCTCTAAAAAAAAATAAAAACACCAATAAAAAATTTTTTTTTACCCTTAATAAACAACAAAAACGAATAAAACAAATTTTTTAAAACAAAATAAAATTTTTTAAGATATAAAAAAATCTAAAAATAATATTATTAAATAAATAATTTTTTTGTCCAACTGCTAGGAATTTAGAATGAAAAATTAGTGTAATAAATAACAAGAGCACGCTCACGCAAATGCAGATATTGTATAAATTTCATTTAATTTCTTACTCAAGAAATTCCCTGATGTGCTGCAAACACAAAGACACAGCAATTAAAACAACTGTGCGATAAGAATCAGTCCAAAAATGGTGTTAATTACGTGGACAATGGTGGAGACCTTGATAATTGCGCGTCTTAGACACAGAAATGGCAAGAGGAAATTGACTTTTTGTGAAAAGACGATGACTAGGGTGATGATGAGTCGTGTAACGATTGCCTTAACTCAATGCAGATGGACTCAACTCCCTTACACACGTATACAATTATCCTAGAATGATAATATTCGTTTCCCATACTCGTTTTGTGAGCTGTACGAGCAGCCAAAGACGTGTGGCGCTATCGCCAAATGCATCACGAACCTTGTACACGCTTGCATGCGTGTGTAGGCGCGTGGAAAATAGTTTAAGCGCCGCGAGAAATACGCGTAATTGGATGAATCGCACCGACGCTCGTAAATCACGCAGTCTGTCGGCGAGTGAAGACGTCAGAGGTGCGAATAAAACTGTTTTGCAATTAAAATTACTTTTCACGAGTTTGTATATATATGGTACAAAGGAAATTTCCCATTTCCGCACTGCTCCTACGTTTTTTTTATACGATTATTAATTTTTTTAAACCCTTCGAGTACACATACTAGACCCGTACGTTGATTTTGATTAAATATGCAACACTCAAGCATTTGAGAAAATGGTAGAATTATTGACTGACGGATATAATTTATACTATCAACTGTAAAAATCGATAATTGTTGTAGAACTCACGTAAATTTTCAGCAAAAAATGGTAAAAATCTAAAAAGTTGCAATTTTTTGATAAAATTCCGTTATTTAAAAAATAGATTTATTTTGTTGTGTTAAAGACTTTAATAAACTCTTTAATATTAATGAACTATTTATAGAAACAATTTAAAGTATAATTTTGAATTTTTTCAAACCAATCGGTTGAGTAGTTGGATAGAGTTCTATGTAATTCGCAAAAGTGAACAGGGTCAAATTGATCGAGACTGTAGGAGATGTTGGAAAAAATAAGTGTGTACTGGAAGGTTTAGTACAATTAATTTTTTAAACCTTCACTTAATTGAGGTAAACCTTTATCCGTGGAGGTTTTAATTTCTAAACTTGGAAATTGCGTTGAAATTGATTTTTAAAGCCTCCATCAAATGGAGATTTACTCTCATAAGTGGAGGTTTCCACCTCAAAAATCCGATATTTCAATAAAATTAATTTTCCAAACCTCCACCAAATGGAGGTTACCTCCATCATAGATCACCTTCAAAATCCTGTTTATTTTCATTTTTAAATAAACTAGTATAATTCTTTCTGAAAACTGAATTTTATTTTTATCCACTTTCTTTTTCTATAGTGCACCTCCATCCGCGTGGAGGTGTCTAACAAAAAATGTATTTTTTGCTAAAAGTGAATTTTAGAATTTATTTTTAAACTGATCCTCCACCAATCGGTAAAATTCTAAAAGATACAATCCAATTTATCCGGAATAAAATTCCCCGCTGCATTTACCGACTTCACTAATGGAGGTGTCACCACCCTCATTAATATAGGTAACTAATCGAAAATCTTATTTTCGTCATAGCGGGAGTAAATGGCGTTTTTGCTCCCGCTACGACGAAAAATTGTATGTTTACCTCAGAATGGAAAAGAGGTTATTTTGACCGTGAATTCCTGCCTTCACTTTCGGCTCGGGCAGTAAACTTGTCTCTTTGCTCCCTTGGTGAACAATGTACTATTTCCGTTTTTAATGTTGTTACTCGATTTATTAGATACGTAATATGGCAGGAGGTGAAGGTAAACCTGAACAGGCGGGAGGTGACCTCCCGAAAAAAAATTTTTCTATAAAAATTTCGTATTATTAAAAATTAATAAAGGTTACTCGTTGTTTTCTAACGATTTTTAGTTGGATATATAGTGAGCATGATTCACATGTTCTTGAAATGATAGCAATTATCTCGAAACAAGGTGAGTGCGCCTGTAATCTCTGATGTTGCTGTTGATAGGGCGTGGCTGTGAGAACCAGGATGTTCCTATAATCTAACTAAGGAAGTGCAAAATCTCATTCAACTAAAATCTGCCTTATTCTAAATTTTCCACAAAAAAAAAAAAAACAAATAAATAAATTTAATTAGATCTAAAAAAAAATCTCATGTCAAACTCGTAAAAATGACTCTCTATCACATTTGACCAGGTTTCTCCGAGTGTTTTCACCGGGTTTTATTTTCTTCTCAAGGGCTATATACTCTTATAACTGCAAAACACGATTTGGCCATTAAGCCTCTCGTGTTATAAATTCCACTTTCGCAGTATAACCGAGCTTTACAGAGATCAAACTCGTGCTGAAGAACAATTGCAATTGTGGATTATTTTATTATTACGAGTATTATGCACTCGGAAATGACTTGTAAAGCGTAAAAACACATAAAAAATCATCACAGTAATTTCTATTTTATCATAAACCAATAATCTACTTAAATTAATTTAAAAAATCATTGAAAAAAAAAAATAATTTTCCTTCCAATTTTACAAAAAATTGTTTTTTTTTTTTTTTTTTAATAAAAAATCATTATAAATTATTCGAAAAAAATTAAAATATCACCTTAAAAAATATTTTCTTTCATAAAAAAACAGTAAATGGCAATAGTAAAATTATTATGAACTATTTATATAAATAATTTACTGTAAATGGAAATTTTCTCGACACCTCTTGCATGAATAACAGACTAGAAATGGCCGACAAACTGCCAATTACGTCAATCACACAGTTTAAACGTGAAAAAAAAAAATTGTTTTCTCAGTTAAAAATGCATTTGCAACAATGTCTAAATATATAGAGGATTGCCTGTCGATCAGAGAGATAAAATATAGCTGTTCTGATATTTGCATGTCGAGCATTGGCATCAGCGGGAGAGTAAAAATAGGTAATTAATGTCAGACACGTTAGAAAGCGATGTTTACATGGTGGTACCCGCGGGAGGATCTTCCCTCGCTGCGACTTCGGGGAGGAATATACCTCGCTGGGATATTTAACGATAGTTGCACAGTAATATACTGTTAGAGGTCGCTTATAGCGACGCACACGCTCGCACACCGGACATTATCCCATATCGTCCGGCTATGAGAATAAGAGAGGCCGTCTATGGTCTAGTGTCTCGGAGTTACGACGATCCCTCGATCGATAAAACATCATTACCCCACACCACTGCCAAAGCGACACCCCGCCGTCCATTAGTCCCCCCCGATAGCCTATTATCTTTCGTGCTATTGCTTCTCACGCTCCTAACATATATCCCATATCAATTTTCGAATCGTTCTTAATTATTTTCTGCAACACTTGTCCTATTAGGTGGCCGTTTAACGCGTGCTAATGGACCTATTATTTCTGTAGTATTATCTTTGTCGTGACAAATGTCCAAAAAAAATTGTTTCAACTGTTATAAAAATTTTTTAAGCTGTGAAACATTTTTTTTTGCTTTGGGAAAAATGTCAAAAAACGTTTTATTTTAGATTGGAAAAATATTTTCCATTTTGAAAAAAATCTAATTAGAATATTTATGGTTTTTAAGTCGTTTAGGGTTTGAAAATTCAATTTTTTGTGTTTTTCACATTATTATCCATGAAAAAAAAAAAAACAATTTTTTGAAAATGTTTTTTTAAATTAAATTGTGAGAAATACAAAAAAATTGATTAAAAATTTTTTTTTTCAATCATTAAAAATGTCGAAAAAAATCGTGAATTTTTTTTTTTTTTTTTTTTTTTTCAATCAAAAAACTGTTTTGTAAAGGTAGAAAATTTTGAAAAAATTTTGATTTACTTCATGTATTGTGTTTGAAGATGAGAAAAAGTTGTACAGGAATTTGATAAAAATTTTCTTTGATTAGTTATTAAACTTGTCTAATGGAAATATAAACAACAAAATGTGATAAAAATCGAGGGGTAGAGATAGTAATAGCGTGACGGCTGATGGACAGCCGGATAATATTTTACATACAAATTAACCTGAATTATCCCCGACCGAGTCTGATGCGATGCCATGACGGGATGCCAACAATGCACCCTCGCGTATAAATGCGTGATACTGCCCAAGGCCCAAATGCATTCCACGTGGGGTCAACGGTTTCCCCCGCTTGACCCCATGTATCAACAGGACGAGATTATCTCACGCGTGCTCTCATCACGCAGATAAGCCAGAGGTGGACATTTTTTTTCCTACTATTTGTCAAGCAAAAATCTTAATAATATACCTCCCAAAAAAACCCTCTGACCATTGCCAAAATTAGAAAACATTTTCAAAAAAAAAAATTTTTTTTCAATTTTTTCAGGTTTTTTTAAATAAAAAAAAATTTATGGCGCAAAAAAATCTTTAAAAAAATTTTTTTTTTCAAATTTTTGACTGTAAAACAATTTTTTTTAAGTATCTAAATAATAGATAAAAATATAAATAATTCAAAAATCAAAATTTACACAGCACATAAAATATTATACAGCGCCACTAATGAGAGCAGGTGAACAGCGCGCGGTGTTAATCTATGGCGCAATAAACGCAACGCTTGGGTGGTTGAAAAATCCGGTGAAAATGCATTAATAATAGCGATATTAATGCTCGCTTACCGCAGCAATACCCGCGTACTCCTATGGGCGCATATGCACTGTATAAACGCACACACATATTGGTCGTCGGTTATATGCACCTCAACGTCCTAGTCCCGAGCTCGTAAATGGACTAATTACTCACGATTACGCAACTCCTTGTCTGTGCATTGCTTATGGCCGTCATTAGTCCGTGATTACCGGACGTCTTATGCAACACAATGTAGATCAATTCACCAATATATTGTTCAAAATTCAACATTCAATCTATATACTAATATCTCCACCATTTAATTTCAATCATCTGACAAAATCTCGAAAACTACTCGAACTACGAAATTTTTGCATGTAATCATTTTTGTAGCTTGAAAAATTCTCTACAAAAAAGATTCAGTATAAAAATTTTGTAACTCGCATATTTTTCAAAATATTTTCGAAAAAAAAAAAAAATTTTTTTTCCACCACATTTTGATGAGTGGATCGAAAAAAGTAATAAATCACTTATTATCTCAAAAACTACTTGAATTATGACATTTTTGTAAAGGACCTTTTTTGTAGTTTATTAAATTCTCTATAAAAAAGGTTCAATGCAAAAAATCTGTATCTCAATCCCCCGTGAAGATATAAACCAGTAAAGAAAAATTAAACCTACAATGCCTCGCGATTTGACCAAAACATAGGGCTCAGTTATCATGAAAAAAAGCTTGCAGCGCGATTGTAACCGATCTGGGAGGCATCCGAAGGAGAGTCACGAAGTTGATGATATCTGCAAGCAGTGCCATATTCTGTCGATGGTTTTTAACACCCAATTATTGGCGCGCTCGCGTATTTGGCGGCAAAAAAACTCGGCCACATAATAGCCCAACGTTCACCTCTTGCCAACCTGTTTCGAGCCCTGACAGCTGTCGCTCTCGATGCTATTGTCGCCATAAAGCTCGCAGACGCCTCTCTGCTCCGCGAAGTTGGTCACACAGCGATGATGCAATCGCTGTCGCGAGATGCAGACGAAGACGAAGTATCAAAGTTGGAAATCAAGCGGTCGTCTACCTGATCCTATTACCTGACTGAGGTAAAGGATATATAATAGGCCATCGACGCTGCTCACTCGGATAAAGTCCCGCATAAAGAATCCTGTGCAGAAGAGGGATTTGCGTGTGTTTGATCAGCAGTGAGGATCGGCGAGAGATTAATTCGTGCGAGAGCACGCCATCAGCCACCTGATCTCAATGCGATTATGCTCGGGTTTCAAAAGTTCACGGAAACAGTCAATTATCTGCACTTTGCTTACCTTGCGTCCTTATATTAAATCTATTATTTTCCGCGTGGGGGAAATTTATGGAATTTAACAAGAAAATATTATGCGATCTATCGTTAATGGTTTTACTTCGTGATGATCATTTTTTTTCGGTTATTCTATAGAGTCAAAAAATTTATGTTTGAAATAATTATGTAAAATAGTGTTAAATATTTGGCTTGGCGATAAAATTTTTTTTAATAGTTGCATTAGAGTTTAAAGAACCCTCGAAAAAATTTACAACCCCTTGACGTCGTTTTAAGGGCTATTGCACATCCCCAAACCTGCAAATTTTTTCAGAAAATAAATATAAAATATAGTTTTGAATGTTTTGCCTTGCAATGAAATTTTTTTATAGTTGAATTAGAGTGTAAAAAGCCCTAAAATAAATTTGCAACCCCATGGTGTCATTACACACCCCTAAAACCTCGAATTTATGGGAATAAGTTATTATTAAATATAATGTTGAACGTGTTGCCCAGCGATTATATTTTTTCTGCAGTTAGTTTAGAGTCTGAAATACACCCAAAAAAATTAACACCCCCCTAGCATCGTTTTAAAGACTATCGATCATCCCTAAACCTCAAATTTATGAGAAATAATTATGAAATTTAGTATTAAATGTTTTGCTTCGAGATGAAATTTTTTTTATAGTTACTTTATAGAGCCCCAAAAGTACCTAAAAAAATTTGCAACCCCCTAGCGTCGTTGTAAAAACTATCGGACACCCCAAAACCTCAAATTTGTAGGAAATAATCATAAAATATAGTCTTAAATGTTTTACTTAGCGATGATATTTTTCAATAACTAATTTAGAGTCGCAAAAATACCCAAAAAAAAATTTACAACCCCCTGGCGTCGTTTTAAAGACCATCGATCAACTTCTAACCTTCAAATTCATGGGGTTTAAAAAAAAAAAAAAAAAACAATTTTCCTATAAAAAATTTTAAGTTAATCCTTAAAAAATAAATCTTCTAATTGCATGAAAAAATTCTTTTTCCAGGAGAGAAGCCTTATCAGTGCACGTGGGAGGGCTGCACGTGGAAATTCGCGCGTTCAGACGAGCTCACGCGACACTATCGCAAGCACACGGGTCAAAAGCCCTTCAAGTGCCATCTCTGCCAACGATCCTTCTCACGAAGCGATCATCTGTCGTTGCACATGAAGAGGCACTGACAGTCGCCATCACCATCATTATCATCATCATCGTCATCATCATCATCAGTTTGTTTTACTATCAGCTGACAATTACATTCGGGACCTGAAGGCCCGGATTCCGCGTGGAATCGGCCGAGAATAGGAAAAAATTATCACTTTTAAATTAGAATTTAGGTAAATATTGTTAATTAATTTAATTATTAGATGATTGTTGATTTTATAGATAAAATCAATTCATGAGATTGGCGGGGGTTATATCATTTAATAAGGCCAGCTCAACTAGTCTAGAGCGATGTTAATAAATATTTTATCACACAAAAAAAAACAATGGCGCCAGTAAAAAAATATTTAGGGGATGTTTTTTTTGTTTTTTTTTTTTCGTAGAAAATAGTAAGTTTTAGGGTTAAACTGTACAGAGATGAATATTTAAGGTTATTTAGTAGGGTGTTATTAAAGAGAAAATTACAACTCCAATTTAGTGGAGCTTGGGACTTAGCATGCTCAGTTAAATAAACAAAAAAAAAAACAAATCGTGATCGTAAATCATTATTAATTAAAGTAAAGATATATATTAATATTGATTAGTGAATTGATGCATCAGTGATGTAAAAATCAATTTTTTTATTGTGCAAATGAAAATTAAAAAAATAAAATCAAGAATTTTGCGTTTTGTAAAAGGACAATCATTGTTGAAATTTTTTAGTTTAAGAATTTTTTTTTTTTTTTTTTCAATCTTTCGACTGAAATGTATTAAGATTATATGTAAATTGGAGGCAATATTAACTGCAGAGTATCATAGGGAATTATTAGTTTTTTTTTATTGAGAAAAAAAAATTTTATAATAAGTGAGAAAGTGGAATATGATGCTAAGCAATATTAGGGTTCCATTAGAGATTTTCTCGTTGTTCTGTGGGGGAGAAAGTGCCAAAGTAGTGAATACACTGGCAAACAAGGCTGTAGAATATTTGAGTTTGATAAAAAAAAATTTTTTTCGAGTTTAACTGCAAATTATGTGATGGTTCAGAGAAGAATAAGGGTTAGAAATTTTTTTGTACTGGAAATATCTCGAAAATGGTGAGAGTTTGCGAAATTTTAAAAGAGAGGTTTTTTTTAGTTTGAAAAATTTCCTATAAAAAAGATTTTATGGGAAAAATTGGAAAAATTGATATTTTTTGAGATATTTGAGGTACAAAAAAAATTTCAAATTTGAGAACTTTTCTGGACATTGTCTCGTGATCTGGAGGCAGCTCTTGAGCATTTGATAGCATGAAAAATATTAGTTATTTAACATTTCCAGGTGAAAATAATATCACTGCCTTACTAAATTAATGAAACCAGCAAAAAAATCACTTTAATCATACAATTTCTCATCAACACTTAAATTCATACATTTTTAACCTCAATAAAAAATTATTTTATCTGCCAAAATGCGAAAAAACACACGAAAAATTTTCTCAAACCTATCAGAATAAATGAAACACCCTATTTGTTAGAATCAGTCAAATTACTCTAAAAATCATTTCACCTAACCACAAAAAAATTTTTTATATCTTAAATAACTTAAAAACTGATAAAGTTAGAAAAATTTTTATGAATACTTTTTTTGTAGACAATTTTTCGTTCTACAAAAAAGATTCAGAGTAAAAATTTCTCAACTCACATAATTTTCGAGATATTTCAAGAAATAAACCGACCCCTAATATTTACTAAATCGAAAATCACTTCAAAAAAATTTTTCTTATTAAAAATATCTCCGAAACCATGTGAGTTACAGAAATTTACCCAAAACACTTTTTGTAGAGAATTTTTCAAGCTACAAGATATTTTCAGTTAAAAAAATTCAACAACTGACGATAGTCTCGCAAGTACATATAAGCTTCTTGTCCGGTGAGAATTAAAATGAAATAAGGACTACTTTCTCTTCTGCAGCACGACAAATGCACGAGTAATACATGAATTATATAAAATAAGGATAATGACGAGGTTCTTTAAGACGAAAAGATGCAACAAGATGCCAGTATAAAGTTAGAGCCAGTTTATCATGTAAAATCTCTATGTAATAACTTGAACAAATTAATCATTGTTACGCTGTTAAACTTGGTTAGATAATAGTGCCTTTTCTAATCGCCGTGACGTGGAGCGTCTGTGCGTTTGTGTATATTAAAAGTCTAAGTGTCCAAATACACCGTTGCTCGTGCCTTAAAAAAAATAATCCGAGTGCGCGAAAAAAAAAAAACTTTTTTCTGCCAATTGTGATCAGTCATCATCCTCGCGAAATTCTATTCCGCACGCCCATGAGCTTGCCCTCTCGTAACCCGAGAGCCTCGCGATTCGCGATGAGAAACGCTCGCTGACCACAACCACCGACAACACTCTCGATCATTGTCATTGCTCTATAACATTTAATGTTCTTTTGTTTTCTTGCACTCGTGAGAAACTAGATGATGATCAGTGAGCCCTGAAAGCCCGTGTTTTACTGCATCAACACTAGAATTACTGCATTAATCATCTTTGGCCATTAATTATCCGCGCAACTATAATTAGTTGGAATATTAATTTTTTTCTAAGTATATTTAATTATGAGAAAGATATTTTTTATATTTATTTAATTTTTTTCCACATTAAAAATGATAAAATAAAAAATTTTTTTCTCACTTTTTTATAATATAACAATTTTGTTCAACAAAAAATTTATCATTTTGAGATATATTATTGTCTAACTTTATGAAAAATTAAATTTTCTATTAGAAAAAAAAAAAAAAAAAATTTCTATTGAATTTTTTATCTTGATTATATTTTTGAGATATATTGAAAATAATGATTTTTTAATTTATTAATATCTCAAAAATAAAAAAATGATACAAAAAATTTTATTTCAATTTTTTGTTATAGATAATTTAATTTTACATAATAATCAATAATTATCAAAAAAAAAAAAAAAATTTTTCGAAATCAATTTTAATCTTGTGAGGGACCAAAAAAAAAATATTTGCCCCCCACCCCCTCCCCCAATTCCGTCCAGGAGGAAATTTCATTCCATCAGGCATTCCACAAAAAAAAAAAAAAATTAAATTAATTTTCCCATAAATCGAAAATTAGAAGAAAAAAAATAATAGAATAATGAATGAGTAAAAGAAAGTAACTAAAAAATGTAGTCTGAATGCGGACGGTTTTCTTTGAAAGCCCCACCCAAGAAAATTAGCATTTCAAGTGCCTTAAGAGACGTTTTTACCGCCTTCTAACTAATCGTACGGTTACGCAGTCAATTCGAAATCGCGCGCTTTAGACCCAGAAATAAAAATTTTTTTATTGAAAAATCGCGTTAATAAATTACGCATGAAAAATATCTGTATATTGAAATATTATAACGAGCTATAATACCGTGGAAAATAATTGCTTTCTATCAATGCACACGCATATATATGTATTTGCCGATGGGAAAATCCGAGAAGCTTCTTCGGATCAAAGTGAAAGAGAAATGCAAAGTCTGCGCAAATAGTATATATTTTACATATATGCGCATAAATCGTGCAAACTTACTGTTTTCTACAACTCACGTTTAAATTCCGATCATTTAATGTTTTAAAAATCTTTTTTACACCTGAAAACAACCTTTGATTACAATTAAATTGAACTCCTGGACGTGAGAATTAAAAATAATCACAAAAAAAAAAAACTGAAGTGAGATGTTTTACACCATCTTTTTATGCAAATATCTTGTAAACTATACAAGATACAAGAATTTTACCCTGAACCATTTTAATAGCTTATAAAATTTCTGATAAAAAAGATTCAGTGCAAAAAATCCTTAAGTCTAGTAGTTTTCAAGATATTAGCATCAAAAAAATTTTTTTTTGACTCTAATTTCTTTAACTTTATAAATTTTATTCCATCTTTTTATGCAAATATCTTGTAAACTATACAAGATACAAGAATTTGATTCGAAATCATTTTTATAGCTTATAAAATTTCTGATAAAAAAAGTTCAGTGTAAAAAACCCTTAAATTGAATAGTTTTCGAGATATTGAGCATAAAAACAATTTTAATTCCAACTTTTTCAATAACTAAAACAAATAAATAAACAAATATTGTACAGGCTGAAATAACGGTGTCTAATTTAAATAAAATCCGTAAATTGGACATTTTTTTTAACTTTAGAGATTGTATTCAACGAGAATACAACGATGATTATATAACATGTAAGTTTCTCTTTGATAACCGATGGGGCCAGTATAATTATCGCTCGAATCTCGCACAGATCTTAACATATAAATACATATATAAACCAGAAATATATCTAAATATGTAGATCAGTGCGAAGATGAAGAGAAAAATATGCTCATATTAGAATTTTTCTCTACTCTTAAATTAATAGTAATTATTAAAATAATTAAAATAAAAAATAATAAATTCATTCAGCTCGTCGCAGCTCATTATTTAACACACATATAATAAAAATATATTGAAAAAGCACGAATATTTCGAGTTGATCGTGTATTCAAACAAAAATGTGATAATAAGCAAAAACATGTTGCGACATACATTAATTCATTATCTCTATAAATTTTTGTTATAAATATTATTTTTTTCATTTATATAAGTTGCATTGTTGACAATAAATAGTCGTGAATTTATATAAACATAAATATAAATAAATCTAATATTGCAAATATGTTTTTCGAATTCCCTTCACAAATTTTTCCATTTTTCATTAATTTTTTAATTCTAATATAACCCCAAAAAAAAAAAAAAAAATTCTTGCTATAACTAAAATTATTCTTAAGTGTAATATACATGTTATATAAGCACAATAAAATGTAGAACAATAATAATATATAAAAACAATAATTCAAGAATGAAACTGTATAAAAAAAAAAAAATATTAAACAAAGGCATTATACCATACATATTTAAGGGCAATCAGAGCAAAATTTCGTTTTTTTATAACGAAAAATTTCCTCTGATTTTCCGTGTATGATTTATAATATTTACTTTTTTTTTATCACTGCGAGACTATAGTTTGCTTACTGTAATTTTATTTTACAATAATAATTATTTACTAGATGATAATACAAATATGTGACGTAAAAAAAAAGTTCACTATATATAAATAGTATATTGTTATAGTAATATAAGTAAATAAATGTTTTTTTTTTTCTATTATTATTATTAATATTGTAAATTGTGATTATAAATGTGTCACGCTGCGATATATGTTTTGTTTATTTGGATTTAATAATTTATTTATGTAACTATATATATATATATAAATATATGAAAATATATAAAAAAAAGTTCTCGAGTCAAGAAGAGAGTGAAATAATATATAATAGTGAATTATATATTGCACACACGAAATTATATATATTTATATACTGAAAAAAAAGAACATAAAAAAAAAAAACACGCGTCGAAAATGTTATTTATGTAAGAAATTTTTTTTTTTTGTCTTTTATTTTTTTTTTTTTATACAAAATGGTCTTGCAATAATTATTTAATAGGCGAAAAAGTATCTTAATGAATTATTAATGGAGAAAGTATGTTGTATTAGTGACAACACGAAAAAAAAAAAAACACAATAATGAACATAAAAAAGAAATGTTTTTTTTATATGTAATTCATGTGGATCATTAATGCACGAAAAAAAAAGGACGCACCAGCCAGGTAGCTATTAAGCATTATCAACATGCGGTGGTTAATTATTTTAAATATTAATATTACACCCTATTATCATCGTTTCTACTTATGTTAAAATATTATTGCTACTTTATTGCTACCATGATTATTATTATTATTATTACTATTATTATTATTATTATTATATTATTATTACTGTATTTGGCAGGGTCACTAAATTAAAATTGAAAAAAAAAACCTGAAAATTGTGTTTTCATTCATTTCCTACTGTTTTTTTATCTATTAATATTAATTATTAGTAAATTGATGCATGAGTGATGGAAAAATTTTCAATGTGCAAATAGAAATTGGAAAAAAAAGAAAAAATCAAGAATTTTGCGTTTAGTAAAGAGACAATTATTGGTATTTTCAGTTTGAATATTTCTTTTTCCAATTTTTTGATTGAAATGTATTGATATTGTATGTAAATTTGAGGCAATATTAACTGCAGAGTATCATAGGGAATTATTAGTTTTTTTTTATTGAGAAAAAAAAATTTTGTAGCAATATTAGGGTTCAATTAGAGATTTTCTCGTTGTTCTATGGGGGAGAAAGTGCCAAAGTAGTGAATACACTGGCAAACAAAGCTGTAGAATATTTGAGTTTGATAAAAAAAAAATTTTTTTCGAGTTTAACTGCAAATTATGTGATGGTTCAGAGAAGAATAAGGGTTAGAAATTTTTTTGTACTGGAAATATCTCGAAAATGGTGAGAGTTTGCGAAATTTTGAAAGAGAGGTTTTTTTTAGTTTGAGAAATTTCCTATAAAAAAGATTCTATAGGAAAAATTGGAAAAATTGATATTTTTTGAGATATTTGCTGTACAAAAAAATATCCAAGTTTGTTGAATTTTACACAGATATGCATTCGTTATTTTGTTTTTGAAAAAACAGCCTGTTTAGAGTTACTCAAACCCAAAACTTCGTATATTTCAACTAAACCTATTAATACACCAATAAAAAATCTACCCAAAGCGCTTATCGTCCATTTTCAAGCAAAAATCTAAAAAAATTTTTTTTTCGACTTTTCGGCAAAAACAAAGGTTAATAACGATTAACAAAGCCTAAAATACCTTATACTAGCCGAGAACCCGTTAATATAAACCCCTTCTATGATCTCACCCCCAAAAACAAAAATTTTCAATTTATTTTCTCTTTATCTTTGGATTAATTTGAAATCAGCTAAAACCTGAAGGTCTAAATTTCATAAAACCTCAGCTAAAAGTCGAGTTACAAATTAAAAAAATGTCCTTTAACTAATTCTTCCATCCCGCCCTCTATTCCCAAGTGACTGTCGACTATTGACAATTTTTTATCGACAGAGACGACGACGCAGTGCCGGCGGCAGGTGAATATAGAAAAGAGTATCTAGTCGTCACGAATGCTCATCCTTACACCAGCGAATGCCTTGCGGGCAGAGTCTCGCTGCCCACAAGGAAGTCCTGGACAAGGTACTTTACAGTTTCATCGAGTCTGCAATGTCGCTCTCACCGCAGTAAACGCAGCAAAAAAGAAAAACGTAAAAATCCAACACGCGGAGATGCTCCTTCACCAGGGGCGGACATTCGCCTCTTATATCCTTTTATTCTTAGACACATATACGTATGTATACTTGGCAAAGAGTCCAATGTTACCCAACTCTGATGGTCTCTCTTGTTTCAGTTGACCTCCGCGCCTGCGCAGTATCGGCGCCTTCGATCGTTACGATACGGAGCTTCCCCCGAACATCTGCGTCGACTACTTTCTTACTGTGTTATCTTATGTAAATTAACGAATCACAGTCGGAAAAACAATTTTTAAACCCGCAAAATGCTGCTAAACAACTCAAAAAATGCCCAATCGACAAAAGGCGGCCATTTTCCCATCTCTGTAGCAACCCAAAATGGCCGTCAGTTAAATTCAAAAAATTTTCCATGTCTTATAGAGTCTTGAAAATTTTTTTCCAATTTTTTCTTTTCTTATATAAATCACACATTTAAGTGTAGTAATTTTTTTTTATCGTTGAATCGTGTTAAGCAGCTTGAAATTGAATTTTATCAACGGTTGGTAACTTCGCGGTAATTGCGGGTCTGCCGTTTAATTTGATAGGTTAATTCGCCAAGTATTTTATAGGGGTTGTTTTTTTTTGCACTGAATGCTTGTGTATTTATGGACGAGGTAGGCATATTTACCTGAAGCACTTTAAAGCGTTTTAAACTGATTACACCGGCCGCGATCCCTGATCTGGTCGCGATCGCAGGTCCGATGAGCTGCGACCTGGTAAATCGAGATATCGATCGTCGCTTTCGCACGCGACGGTGAGATATAATAAATTCCTATTTATATTTAACAATTTTTAACCGAATTTTAAGAACAATCAAAAATTTTAAGAACAATCAAAAATATGAAAATAATTGTGATCTTCTCGGATGAAAAAAAAAAAATTCTGATGGTAATCATGATAGCGGAGTGACAAAAAAAATTTTACAAACTATAGAATAGCTATATAACGGTGCCTCATAAGGTGTGTAAAAAAAGGTGCGAAGAGGAGCAGAGTCTATTGAATTGAAAAACAATATAAAACCGTGATATTTCCCACGACACGCGATGCCACTAGTGTAGACTGATTATGATAATTATCCGGCACATCCCTATGCTAGACAATAAGGCCCAAAAAAGCGTGTACAATGTGGGGAATAATGTCGCGTAGATATAACGAATAACAGGACAAGTTTTTGCGGGATTAATAATTTTTATTACAGCCCTATAATATGACTGGATTATTTTTGGGGTTTAATTAATTAATCAGATTGACTGCACACTTTTTTATTCCCTCGCATTGTCTGAAGTATTTTTAAAAAAATTAGTTGGATATCGATATTTTTGTTTTCAATTTTTTATTTTGCTTTTTTTTTTATAAATTTTAAATTTTTCCCTTAAAAATTGAATATCCAATGAATTATAATTAATATTTTATTATTAAATGCATTAACCTAAAAACTCGAAATTGTCTGAATTTTTTTGCATACAGGTAAAAATAAAAAAACCGTGTTGAAAAAAAAAAATTTACTATGTGTCACTACATTTTAATTTGTTAAAAATATTTATTTCATATACCAAAAATTAATATTCATACTATTCATAATATTTATAGGATTTTGATCACTTTTTTACTCCTACTATACTATATTGACGGCGAAAATTTTAAGATTTTTGAGTAAAAAAGTGATCAAATCTCAAAATTTTCGCCCCGATTTCAAGTGCGATGCCGCATATTTGCTTAAAAAAATCACGTACTATTATTTAATAATTTTCTTTCCCTTTAGAAAAATCTGAATTTCAATATAATATAAAAACCTAAAGTAATTTTTCAACTTGAAAAAAATTACAATAATTAATTCCAATATATGCTAAGTTTTTTGAAGCATTTAACTGTTCAATTTATAACAAAAATACGTTTTTTTGTACCACTATAAACTTGAGTTTCGAGAATTCATGTGAAATTTTACTTTTAAAAGGTCGTGAACTTGACGTGAATTCATCTTGAACGTTTTATTGTTAAAAACTTTGACTTTTAATATTTATTTATGATTAATAATCTTAGAAAAATGATGGAAAATTTTTTGTAACTGTGCCTTAACCCCGGAACCGTCAATCAATTGGTACATTCACCCTATATGTAAAATGCATAATAAAATATTTTTGAAGCAGAGCAAAAATGTTATTTTAAAATCCTGATTTTTCCATAATTTTAAAAAGAAAAATCATATAAATTCCTCGATCAATAATAAAAAACGAATAGTAATGGACGAATTTTTAATTTAATTTTGAAATTGATTATTAAGAATAAAGTGTGTTGATATAGACAATTAGATATAGACGATAGAGTAATTTTTGCGCGCGGATAGAGCTGCCTCACGATCTGACACACATATACCAGTCAATCAGGCAGACAATATTGCTGCGGAAAAAAAATAATATTTCCCATAGCCCATATGCCACGTGTATTATGGATCGATCTCACTCAATATGTATATACACACGTTTCTGCAGCGTACACTTGAACGTATACAGGGGCGGAGTAGGCAATTAACGTGCGGCCGTCGCGCATTTTTATGGCGCTCAAGGTTGCGCTACAAATTAAATTGCACAATGCGCCAGGAATCAGTTCACTGGCACGAGTACACGCGGGGCTAGAAAGGCGACGGATTCATTTCATGTGGTGGAGCGCGCGCGGGGCGTGGCGCGTGACTGCAACGTGTATTTGCACTTTGTGTCCAGACCAAGGTTACGGAAAAATTTACAGGACGGTTCGTATTACAATATATATACACATCGAGACGAACGTCAAACAACTCTCAAGATTGGAAAAACATTTTTTTTCATTTTTTTTTTAAGTATTATTTAGTTAATTTTAAAAAATCAAAAAAGAAAAACAATTTTTCTTCATTTTGGAAACATTAAATCTTTTTTAAAGAATACCCACGGAGGGAGAGAAAAGGGAGGGTAAGATTAATTTAACGGATAAAATTTAAAAATTTCATCAAAAATTTTCATAAAAAAAAAACTAGTTTTTCTGCAAATTTTATAAAAATTGGAAAAATTTTAAAAATATTTTAATTTTTAGGTTTATGCAATCAAAAAAAATGGTAAATTGATTTGAAATATATTTTTTACAATAAAAAGCTGTTTTTTTTTTTTAATTTTTTGAAAAACGAAATAAAATTTTCCAATTTTGATCCAAAAATTGATTAAAAAACGATTTTTCATCAGATTTATCAACTAAAATTTACTAATTTTGTCAAGTCAGTATAGAAAAAAAAATCACCAATAATTTTTCGATATTTTTCGAAATTTTGACAAATTGTTGTATTTTTTAATCAAAAAAATATTTTTTTCATTTTTCAAAAACTGTAAAAAAAATGTCTAATTAATGGAAAATTTGTAGAAAAAATTAAATTTACCAAATAATATATTTAAAAATCAAGTAAGTAATAAAAAATGATATCACGAAACAATAGATAAATATCTTTTTTGTACATATTTATTTGCAGAAACTAAAACTCCATAAGAGTGCCACGACACACGTCGCCTTCATCAAGGCGATACGCTAATGGAAATTGTTCAAGTCTGTAATCTGGCGTTGTAAGATACCCCGGATTATCGCGCGGAATATAACTTGAAAATGACTTTGAGGAATCTTCGCCGGCGCGGTGTGCATTTATGTTCCAAGTGAAAAATCCTGCTCGATCTCTCCTCGTGTATACCCGCCGGCCAAGCGAAAAGCACGCAGTGCACACATTTAATATGTAACTAAGCCATATACACGGAAATAATATACAAAAAAAAAATTTTTAACGCACTTGCCATTTGATTTTAACCCGCGTGCTCTCCAACAAGTGCTTTTTAATCCGTTGAAATAACACTTTCCAGGACTCGAGCTTTACACTCTTATATGATTTTCTACAATAAATAGAAACACAAACGTGGGAATAAATATTTTCCCGAGCATCCGACTGCCCACGAAGTTGAAAAAAAAATTTACAAAAAATGATTTTCGATTGCCAAGCAGAGTATATATGAAATATACATACAAACACTGGGGTTTTATGACCAGCTGTAAATATGTAATCATGGTAATCATTTATCTATTTGATGATTCTGTCTGGTGAAAGCATAAACTGTTCACTTTGCTATATTGAGTAGATCGGGTACACCGTGCGAAAGTATCGCATTTTTTTCTTCTTTTTTCCGTGTAACGCACCTCGACTAAAAACCCCAACGGCGCGCCGCGTAATGCACTTTTTTACATGATGAACTACCGGATACTAAACACCGCGCGTTGAATTATCAAATTATTTCAAAAAAATCCAATTATAACAGGGCAAAATCAATTTTTTTTCATTTCATAATAAATTTTAATTTTTCTTGTGGTAAAAACATTTTTTTTTTTTTCATTAAAAAACCCTTTTAACATTCATAAACACATTTAAACAATTAAACAAAAAAAATTTTTCAACAAAAAATTTTTAAACCATAAAAAAATGTGATTATTTAAAAAAAAAAAATTTCATTTTGTTTTTTTCTAAGTAAAATTCAGGTTTTAAATTGTTTTTTCATGTAAAACAAAAAAAAAATTTCACTTTCAGAATTTTTGTAAGTGCGAAATGTATGTATAATAAAAAATTCATTAATTTTTATTTTATTAATTTACCATTAATCGGTATAAATTATATTCTAATAAAGATGAGTTTATATAAGAATTTTTCTATAGAAAGTTCTCATCAAGAATCATCATTAAACTCTTCATACACGATATAATACACGTCATAAATTCACGATATATATAATAATGCACGACATAACAAGACAGTTATTATTAAAAACTGTGAAAACAGTAGGAAAAAAAAGAGAATTAACGGTAGGAAAAAAATGCGAGAAAGGCAGTAACCTGGCATCAGGTGAAATGGCTATTTGTAAAGGGCAATGTGATTGCATATATGCATCTGTGGCCTACTGCATTAAGTTAGTTACGCTTAAATGCAAATTGCTTTGTTAATCGATCTGTGTATATAGACCTTGGAACCTTGCGGTATTATAATGGACCCCCTGTGCACCCCACGCGGCATATCAGTTCGCGCATATCTAAAACAATGGCTTCGCACATTTTTTTTCCTATGTATTTAACGGTCAAAATGAAGTCATTCGCGACTGAGAACAAACATAGATATCACGATCTCTATATCAACACCCTTATTCAACTCAATAAAAATTCTACGAATTTTTAAAATAAAAATTTTTCGTCGGTGGTAATAAAATCTTAAATTTTAAACAGTAAATCATTTAAAAAAAATTATCTGTTGAAATATTTTAGGCTTTGACATAATTTTTTCCAAGATACATTCTGTGACTACATCGCAACGCTACCTAGCGGCTGTTTTTATGAACTATAAAGTGTTGATTTTACCTTCTGCGATATGTTTTTAATTTTTTAAAATTATTTAATTAAAATTTGTCAAGTAAATCATCATTTAC
This sequence comes from Macrocentrus cingulum, assembly GCA_002156465.1. NCBI lineage: Eukaryota > Metazoa > Arthropoda > Insecta > Hymenoptera > Braconidae > Macrocentrus > Macrocentrus cingulum. The sequence goes on along the minus strand of MVJL01006488.1, from coordinate 38,982 downwards.
AATATTTTTTTTTCGTCATTTAAAGCATAATTTTTATTTTTTACAAATATTTAAAATTTTAATCCAAGTTTGCATTAATTTTTTTGGGCGATTTTTCGTTATATTTCGCTTTTTTTCTATTATAAAACCCGATAAATCACTTGGGAGAGAAATTAATTGATTCTGACCAAGTTTAACAGTTTTTAATAATTATTATAAACGTGGAATAGTAAAAATGTTGTAGGCTGCTGTGTAATGGAGCATTTTGGGATTACTTCATATGCCTCCGTGGCGCAATCGGCTAGCGCGTTCGGCTGTTAACCGAGAGGTTGGTGGTTCGAGCCCACCCGGGGGCGTTCTTTTTTTAACACATTTTATTTACAAATTCGACATTAAATCATGAAAATAACGATTCAAACTTTTTTTTTACAGAGAAAAAAATGAAAACAGAAGAAATTGTATTCTACAATTCATAGAGAATTTTTTTGACAAAAAATCCACTGGAAATTTTACTCATAAATCCCAATTTATCGTCAAAAAGAAATTTTGTTCTAGTAAAAATAAGCAGCAATAGTTAAATTTCAGTGCTTAAATAAATTTGATTAATTTTATTGTTGGTATTAAAAAAATTACAAATAGTACTGGTGCACTTGGACGCATTACACCCTCAATTGCATGTGTTATTCGCGTGGATTTCCTTGGAAACCGGGTGATAAGAGACTCTTGAGGGTGCTATATAGCACTCCTTTGAGGAATAAATTTTGTACCCAACTGGACCTTTCTCACAGTCCGTGCAGGCAAGATAATTCTTTTCTTCGACACATTTTGAGACACTTACATTCTCAAACATGTATAAATTACTCAACAACCAGTACTCCTCGATGGTTTCGCGCTCGATAGGCTCTCCTTCACCCTTGACATGTACATGTGGCAAATCGAACTGAAAAAAAAAAGTATAACTTAGTCATTTTTGGTCACTGGAGAATTTTTTTTCATAAGAAAATACCTTGTGCTGAATTAATGTAGCCTTGCCCTTCTCAAATATTAGCGAGGAACAAAATGGACAGTAGATATTCGAAGCATTCTTTCCATTTTCGTCGCTATTCGAATTTTTCACTGCTTCTGTCGACATTTTCCGCTTTTTTTCTCGTGGATTATTATTTGTTGATAGATATGAGTTGTTGCAGTTGCAGTTCTAACCTCTCTTGAGATAAATACCGCCTCTAACCCTGGTAAGAAATAAAATTTATTAGATTTTTTTCATTTTTGTCAGTTGTACTTGATGGAAAGAATTACGTTTTGTTGAATTTAAGTTGGAATTCTTTCTTGTAGGATCAATTCTGCTTTTGTTGTCAATATAAAATATTCGTCAGGCTATATATACACAAACAAACCAAAGATAAGATCATCCCCTCTTTGTTTGAAACAAACTTGTTTGTGTGAAATCATGCGCAGTGCACGAAATGTCCGCCACAAGTCGACGCCATCGTCAAGAGACAGTTGCGGGTTTTTTCAAATGTTCTATAATAATATTTCATTAAATTATAATTTTTCTAAAAGAACAGATCATGCGTTTTTAAGAAATATACGAATGTAAAATGATTTGTAAAAGAAATAAATTTATTACTTACTTGGAATCGATAATTCCATGATGTAGCTTCTTTTTTCATGATTTTTAATGATTGAACGAACAAAAAAAATTTTTAACCACTTTTCGACACTTCAATTTGGTGAAAAAAAAATTATTTATATCAAATTCAAACACTTTTAATTATTAATCGCGTGGAAAATCCACGATAATTGAGGGAAATGTACCAATTTTGGTGGGGGACTTTGTTTAAACGTAAAAAAAAATATTAGTATAAACTAGTAAATACCTCGGGTGCAGGCCAACAGCTTAAATTGCTCAGGAAATGTCGGTGAATAGCAGAAAACACTTTCACTGAGGTCCACAGAAATTTGTCCAACTTGCACTTTAACCTCTTACTTGAATTTTCACGTGATATTTCACTTCGCACACGGTGATCCCGTATCTAACTGGGTTCATCAGGGCATTTCCGTAGATGCAATCCCACAAAATTAATACGACAACATTACTCAGAGATCTGACGGACTCTAAAATTTATCTCGATCTAGACTCTGTACATACGTGACACAACATTGAGACACACAACATCGAATTTTCGTCCAAATAAGGACTGAGCAACACGATTTACTACCACATTTTATTCACTGACGTATGACCACAACTAATAATCTCTATTTTGTCCGATTTTTCCACTTATTTTGTGCATTTTATCCGATTTTTGTCACTGAATAATTTCCAACATTATTCCCCCCGACGCCATATTTTAGCAAACTGTCACGAAAAACATGGCGGCCACCGGGAGAGTGTATTCACACAAGATGGTCTCCAGCGAGTGCTGCCGCCTGCAATCAAATATTTACTCTGTTTGATTAATTCCAAAGCTGTTTTGAGATGCAGCTGTGGATAAAAAATGAGTTGTACCAGCCGTCCGTCCGGATTGTGTTCTACTGTATCAATCTTCTGAAACCCGTTGTCAACGTGAAAATCCAGATTTAAACCGCGACAACAACATTGAATGATCAAAAGCCGTTTGTATCCTAACCTAAATTAATACGAAAACATGTGAATCTACTTGCTATTCTAACATTATTAACAAACAAATCACTTTACCAGGTACGAAACAGTTTAATCAATGGCATCGCAAGCGGTAAACTCGTCATGGGAGCCGTTGCGTTTGACGCATGTCAAGCCGTCATTTAACAATCATGAGTTTGTGCTGGCATCCCGCAACGATCTCTGGCACAAATTCATCATTTTCGACGTTGCTGACTATGAAATGGAGGAAATACTCGATGCAATTCTCGCAATGTCTCACCCAGAGCCAATTTTCGCAGTGATGTATGAGGTGGATTCGCAGAAAAAGGCCACATTCCTTGCGAAAGGCTGCCTCCAAGCGATTGACAGTCTCGTTACACAGGGCCTTCAAATCGCCTTGCCTGATGGGGAAAGCTTAAAAATGGATATAGTTCTTGGCTTTGTATCAAACATCGAGCTTCAAATCCACCCCAATCGACTCATATCCGATGTTTTAACCTCGCGATGGGACGCGACAAGGAAAATCCTCAACCTCGAGAGCTTCCACACGGATCCCGGACTCTGTTCAGTCTATTGTCCACTCTCTTCTCTCGCTGTTTTGCTATTTGTCCTGAAATTCTGCAAGAATGGCATCGGCTTAGTGCGAGAAAAGAAAATTCCCGTGCGAGAACTCATTCTGCGAAATAATAAAATTCAAGGGATGATGCTGTACGAACGTTTGTTCAATCATCACCTTGTTAAAGTTGATTTGAGCTTCAACGAGATCGAGAGCATCGACAGCCTGCGTTACTTCAGTGAATTCAAGATAACAGAAGTGCATTTGGACGGTAATCCCGTCTGTGGACAGTTTACATCCACCGAGGACTATATCCACGCGGTCAAGTGGGCCTTTCCCTTTGTGCAAAAGTTGGATGGAGTGCTCATAGACATTCAACAAAAGTGTATTCCTTATTCTCACCCGTTTTACCTGCCGGACGACGTTAAACCCAGCCTGGTGCGTCAATTTATCCAGCACTACTTCACTCTCTTCGATCAGCGTGACCGCACCGTGCTGCACGGGTTGTACGAGTCCGAGGCCGTGTTCTCAGTGACATTTGGTGAGATTGCCAACCCGCGACACAGGCAACTAATCAAAATCCTCAGCATGAATCGAAATTTACTCAAGCTTGTTGACTACTCACGCTGCTACAAGTGCCTTTTAACCGGTTCCGCCGAGATTGTCAACTGTCTCCGAAGATTTTCACCGACTTATCACGATTACAAGAGCTTCACCGTCGATGTCATGCACCACGGGCCCAATTACCTCGTTCTCACGGTTCAGGGCGCTTTTTTCTATCGGGAATTTCCCATTTCACTGCTCTTCAATCGGAATTTCATCCTGGTGGAACGTGAGGACAACGAGTACCGCATTGTCAACGATCAGTATCACATTCGCAGCGGCTATGCGACGATGCTCGACGGCGACGACATTGCCAAACTCAGTTTTACCAATATTCCACAGTTTGAGCCACAGGTCATGAGCTACGGGGAAAAAAATGATTTGTTAAAGTTTCTCTCCAATGTTACGACAATGAATTTAGAATACTGTCGACAATACTTGCTTGATGCCAGGTGGGACCTTCGTGCCGCGATTGCCGTGTTTATGAAGGCCTATTCTGTCAACGATGTACCTCCAGAGGCTTTTAGTTAAATTTCTCAGTAGTATTTATTTTTAAACATCTATTTTAATACTTAAAATATTGCGACAAGACTGTACATAAATTTTCGTAAGCAATAAAAATACCTCCAATGCATTTTTCCTGGATCATTATAGATATTAATGTAATTTTATACAATTAATTGGAGATTCAGCAACCTTGCTGAATATTCAGAAGGGTGATACTCTTCGTGATGTAGGGGATTGTGTTGACATTGGAGCTCACACCGAGTTCAAAAACCTTTTGCATGAGTGGAAGTGCGTGTTCTGTAAAATAAATATTTATATTTTTTTATACAGCAAGAAATATTTTTAATCTAATGTGTAAAACATACCCTGCATACACAGAACAATGTCTGGAAGACGTTCTAACGCTGACATGAGCACGTCCGAGCGTGGACTGTCCAAGCATCGCTGAAATGCCGACAAAATATTTGGATTGGGTGCAGGTCGATGCTTGAGAGCTTTTGCGAGGATTGAGTGAGCCAGAGATCGAATATTGCCTTGCGGGGACACCAGGAGTTCCGTCACACTGTCGACAACAAACTCGAGAATAAAAGGCTTCCGCGTGGACATGTGATCAATTTCCTGCAGGGCTGTGAACACATCTAAAACCAAAAACGCAAGGATAAAATATTCTAAATCTGGAAATTAAGATTCCCTTTACCTTCACCCTGGATCTTGTTTAGCGTTCCAACGAGCGCGGGCCAGTGCTGCGGAATGCTAGGCTCCGCCTGACCGAGGGACGGGCTCGTGAGGAACAGTTCCTCGCCATTTCCGCCCTCACGCGGTCCCGGGATGGCAGAGATGAGAGTACGGAGGATGACAACGCCCGAGAAGTACGACTGAAGCTCGCGCAGTACTTGCGCGTGCTGATGCAGGTACTTGAGGCCCCTCTGGGCGTCGTGCGATATGTAAGCCTGCAGCAGCATGACGAAACGAATGACCAGCGGAATGAGATGGTGACGATCCTTCCCAGGTCCGTAGGCCTGGCAAACTTGGAAATAGTTCTCGAGCGTGTCCTCGAGCGCGCGCTGATGCTCCTCGTGGAACAAGTGAGGCTGCAGCAGCTCGAGCAGTCCCATCACCTGCAGGAACAACGTGAGATGGTGTCCCGAGCGAAAAACTCCAATGTCGTAGTAGCAGCGGCCCATGAGTGAGGACGCGAGCATGGGCAGCTGACGGAGCACTAAAATCGGGTGTACAGCAGCCATTTTTCGCGCGGACAGCTCAAACTCTTGTGACTTGGACAGCCAGGATTTCTGACGTGGTGTTGCCGCCAGAGCCGTGAGCAGCGCGTGACTCATACAGTCGAGAAGTGAGCCTGTCCAGTCGGTGATTTTTGCTCCGGCGACGAATTTCTTCTTCTGGAACTGCGTGAGGAAGTAAATAACCTTTGGAATTTTCATGTACAGGTGTAGGAGGAATTGGTGTGCCATGTCGGCCTCCACCGAGGCCTCACCCATCATCCGCGTGGCGAGATAGCGCACAACTTTCGACGTGAGTTGGTCCTCAATGGCCAGACAGTGTTGCAAAAGGTCCAAGCGCGATTCCATCTGCGTGAGCGCGGCCTGGCGGCCTTGGCGGTCGTGCACAATCACCGCCTCGGCCACGAGATAGGCCACGAGGATGAGCAACTGCTCGTCCAACAGCACCAAAATATTTTCCGGTACGTAATGCTTAGGTGTGAACTTGTCGCGACCCTGCCAGAGTCTCGGGTTGCACGTCAGAGCCCAGAGAAAGTCCAGCACGGCCGTTGGGTCGTACTCATTGGCGCACTTGTCTAGAAGATGTCCCACGCACTTGTGAAGCGTTGTCCAGCTCGCTCGATGCGTCAACAGAGTGAGTAGATACGGGCGACAGGCGTGAGAGCTCACTACACTCTCGTTAATCTTCACGTGGACTTGAGTTTTGCCGAAGAGCAGCTTCATCTGCAATGTAGGACATACGCCAATGAGTTCGGGCTCAATGGAGGCCAGCCAATCAATCAGAATCCCCGTGCGGGCGTTCACGAGACCCTCATTGTTGTCGGAAACCAGTAGCTGTGCCATGGCCTCCACGAGGACATCAGTTTTCTGATTTTTCAGGCATGTATCCAATACGGCACACCCTACACTCTCAAAATTAATTGTTTCCGTTGTTTGTAGTATCGCACTGGGTTCCTGATCCTGTAGAACTGCCGCAAGATCGGCGCGACGTGCTGCACGGGTTCGCGTGTCGACAAAATCACGGAGAACCTTGAGAATCGGTGCGTCTACGTCGCCAATCAGTGAAATCAGGCTGACACACATGTTTCTGCCAAACTCTACGAAACGTCCGGGGGTCATTGGACGCTTCAAGGGCAGCAGCATCAGGCGCATAAGTGTGCAAGAGTACTGCGGCATGTGCACGAGCGCAGTGACAAACTGCTTCACCTGCACAGAGTTCAGTACACTGCAAATGTGCTGAATAGCCAAAACCACAGCCCCATTCTCCTTCGGCGACTGGCGCATGTCCTTGGCGAGGGTCTTGTGTAGCTTGCGAAAGGCCTCGGCCTTCAGAGGCATCGTCGCAACCTCGATAAACAGGCGATTGATCAGGTGTGGCACGTCTGTCTTCACTGGACACTGAATCACGGACTTGCGGACCATCGCGCTCTGCGGCAGAGGTTGCTGGAGGTTCTCGCTCACGGCAATGGCGCCAATCGGCAGCTGGGGCTCGTGCAGCTGCAGTACTTGCACAAATACCAGTCCTCCAGTTGCACCGCGGCGGTGCTGCACAGTCACCAGTTGCGCCATGTAGGTCTTGTCGAGCACGGCCTTCTCCACGGGCCCCGGATCGATCTGCACGGCCACGTCGAGCATGTGTAGGAGTTTGCTCATCGACGACACGGGTATTCCGAAGCTCTGAATAAACAGCACCGACTGCTGGGGCTCGAGATCGCGCAAGGCCGCGTCCACGAGGCGCGGAACATTGCTGCGAATCATTCGGAGCTTCAACCACTCGGGAATGAGCAGTGCCTCCTCCGTTGTGTCGGCGAGAAAGGCTTTGGGTGGCTCGCCCGTCTCCGGAAACCATATCTCTAGTAAGTCGTTGGATAAACCGAGGTTGTCGGCGACGTCGTACGTCAGAAGAATTATCATGGCGTGCACGACGAGAATATGCATTGTGCACTCTTCTCCCGTGCTCCACTGCACGAGAATTTGGTCCTGGCTCTCTGACCAGACATAACCCTCGCCTGGCGGTGCGCGCACCTTCTCCAAATAGTTGCAGAAAATGGCTTTGAAGGCCTGAAGTGTCTGTCGCGCCTGTGAGCTGTCATTTTCCGGCTCGGGCAGAATCGCTCCGATGATTGTGCTGCGTTCCACGACCAGTTGGGAAATCTCCGTGGCCAGATCCGTGAGTTCTGTGAGGTCATCGTCGGCGGTGTGCTCGGCCAGATAGGCAATATAGGCACGCACTAGCTCGGGATTATTCTCCACCTGACAGGCGCCACGCAGAGCAGTGGAAACGAGCGCCCGAATGGCGCCAAAGTGCGGGATCGAGGGCAACTTGCGCAAAAGCCAGTGCTCACGCTCGTCGACGTCCACATCCATAGCCTCCTCGTCCAGGGGAATCGAGTCGAGCACGAGTTTGAGCCCCGTGATGGCCTGCAAGCGACTGCTGCTCTGCTGACTCCCCAGTCGTCGCATAAAGTACTCCAACACTTCGTACGCGTGCTGCTGATCCTCATTCGGGTCGGTGAGAAGTTTCTGCAGATGCGCGAGCAGTTGCTGCTGGCGTGGCTGTTTTTCCGCGGCCTGTTGCGCAGTCGAGAGCAAGAATTCGCACAGACACTGCACGGGAAGTTGACTCAGCGAGCCCTCGCTGTTCTGCACGAGGTCAGCTAGCCACGGCATGCTGTTGGACGAGCTCTGCTGCTGTCGTTGAATGATATCTAGCAGAAAATCCGGCTTTCTCGAGCGGCACAGAAGGTGTCCTAGTCTGTGCGACACGTTGAGCGACTGAATCTGCTCGAGAATGGTTGCAGGAGGCGTGCGAGCGATGCCCGCTGGGTCGAGGTTGATCAGTTGCGGCAGTAGCAAGCTGTTTGACTCGGAAATCTGAACCCGAGTCGAGGCAGCAGCCAAGTGCGACTCGTACTCCAAAATTTCCTGTTTTTCAATGATGCTCACTTGCAATTCCTTCGCGCGCTCTTGCTCAATAATCTCGGGCAGCGCCATGGTCGGCGGTGGATAAGAAAAGTGATTGGTAATACACATTTCCATGAAAATCCGTAAAATTGGATAACGTTTCCAGCCAACGGCGCCGATAGTTGAGGGATTGTGCGCCGCGAGAATCAGCAGCATGATCCAACCCTTCCAGTAGAGATTAGAGATGGCCAGTGAGGGTGGCACATAGCCCGATGGGATGTTAATCGAACCTGGCGGTTGATAGACACACAGGTTAAATATCAACTCGATAATATTGAGCTCATCCGCCTCGAGCATAGGTATATTTTCAGTGGAGTGTCCAGCAGCACGGCGAACCAGTTGATCGGCAATATCAAGAATCTCCGAGTGAGTTATACCGTTCTCTTTGGAGAAACCCATCATGAGAATGCGCAAAAGCGTGGTCTGCAGGAGCGGCACTTCGCAGGCAATTCGCATAAAGAGTACGCGGTCCGTCTCGGGCGGCCAATTGTCCAGCTTGTAGTACTGCTCCAGGGGCTCGAGCAGCATGATTTTCTGCAGGCCATGAAGGATTTCATTGCGACCAACGCCATAGCTTGCCTGAGCGCTGGTTTGCAGCCAGGCCACCGTGTCGTACTGAATGGTGGAGACGAGCGATTGAAACTGGTGCAACAGCGTGGCGTCCTTTTTGTCGCCGCGCTGAGCGAGCAGGGCGGCCTCTCTCACCTGCGGACTGATCGTGAGCAAGATGCAGAGGCACAGGAGATCAATGATGGACATGAACATGCGCTCCTTGAACTCGAAGGCGTGAATCTGTGCGGTGGTTTGCGGTCGCTCGGCCATCAGTGTCCGCGCCAGCACAATCATGGCAATGTCGTAGCGACAGACGCGGACAATCTCACGAAAGAGCGCACGCAGCGGGCGCAAATAGTCATCGCGGTGGAGCAGAAGTTCATGGAAAATCTCGGCGAGCAGCTTGGCCGCGGATTCTGGCGCTGTTTGCACCATCACCGCGATCATTGGCATGTTGTTGGGGTTGCGGGCGTTGGACAACTCGTTGTAAATCGTACACTTGAGAATGGTGGCGAGATTCTCCGGGTGCAGACCGATAAGTTCCTTCACGCCATTCAAAAATAAATTCACCACAGCCTTGGTTTTCAGGCGCATTTTCACCAGTTGGCTGATCACCTCGACGTCGCGCTGCGTGTGTGACGTGCAGTTGTAGCAAATATAAATCAAGAGTTCCTGCGCGGGTTTCATGAGTTTAGGATTGTGCAGCCACATTTCCAGACGCAGTGCGGCAATATTTCGGATCTCAACGAAACCACAGGCGGCTGAGAGCAGCTTGAGAAAGTTTTTCGTGATGAGATCGGCCTGGCGGCGATTTAGGAGCTCACGCACCGCTTCCAGCACGATTGCTTCTATAGATTCGATGCAGTGAGCGTACCGAGGGGTGACTGAGAACTCTGATTTGTCCTTGTCGCCGGTAATAGCGACCACCGACGTGCCAGAATCCTCGTCGTCAATGGTAGATGGACTGTGACAGTCGCGTGGCGTGAGGACCGACAGTTCGTGCTGCAGAGCGGCTTTTGGTGGCTGTCTCGTGTTGAATCCCGTCAAAATGTTGTCCAGGAAGCCCTTGCACTCGTCGTGGTCCACCCAGACACGCTCGCCCAGGGCGTCCTCTATGTAGAGCTTGACAAAAATGTCGGGCCAGGTCTTTTTATCGTGATAACCACGCATAAGGAGGTTTGTTGCGAGTACCGGCACGAGAGGGTTGCCTTTTGCCTTGAAATTGTGAGTCTGATCGCGTTTTAAAAGCGATGACAGCGCGTGGAGGATGCAGTCATTGGAGAAAATCGATGGCCGGATCTTTGCGAGGTACATCAAACCCATGTACAGTAGGGAGTCGGGTTTCCAGCGTTGGTTTTTCAGGGTTTTTATGGCGCTGCATATCAGGCCGATCACTTTGTCGCCCTCGTCGTTGTCGCTGGCCTCCAACACGAGTGGCACCAGGTCCACGGGGTCACAGTCGAGCGCCACGACCTCCCAGGCCTCGGCGCTGGACATTGGCAGTCGTGGAGGCGCATGACTGGCGAGTTTGGGCTTCTTTGCGGGTATGTGTGACTGCAGAGAGCCCGGCGGCGCCTCTTTTTTCCTGTCAGAGCTGGAGGACGATGAGGATGACGGTCCGGGCTTCCCGTGGATGACTCCAGGTCGCTTGGACTCTAGGGTCTCGCTTCTGCTGCTCTTTGAGCCCAGAGCAAAGAGATCTGATGGGTGCTGGGCGATTTTGCCCTTGGTACGGCTTATAATCGCAGGTTTGTTTCGCTCCATTGTTTAATTTGTCTTTTAATTCTTCACTCGGGACATATTACCTGGAAAATTTAAGATGGTGGGTTATTTTGAGGGTTTTAGAATTGTAATGTTGTTGCTGGGTGTACCTTAACCTCCAAATTTGTCGGCAGTTGTCAAAGTGAGGTTATGCGTTGATTTTAGTGTATCTATCTATCAATTGTCCAAAGTTATCATGAAAAGTCAGTTGTATTTTTGTGATAATTAGATAAATTCTTACTCACGATAAATATTTGAAACGTTTGCGACTCTCTTGCATTGGTGAAAATGAATTTTTTTCTTTTGATGTAAATTTAATTGTTGAAACTAAAATTAAAACAAATGCTTTTAATTTTTATTTGAAGGAAAATAAATGGTCAGCATAGTTATTGATAAATATATAAGTTACATTATTATTAATAAATTGTTGGATTAGTTGGATATTTACCTGTGGATTTGAAAACACCCGCCAGAATTAAAGTGAAGTATTTTTTGTGGAGCTTGAGGATAAATTTTTTCACACAGTATTACTTAAAATTTTTGTAGAAAATAATGTTATAAATTTGAAAAACTAGAAATTATCAGACCGCAATTGACCATAATATTTTTTAAACATCGCCCTAGCGAGGTTCCGATTGCAAATGCCAGCTGATGCCATCAACAACAGCTGATTTATTTCTACAGCGCATTGTGTTGTGACAGACCAATTAAATTGGAGATTTGCTCTCTCATGAAGCGCGCATACAATTATTCGAAAGTTTCTTCCTTCTACTCACATGTAAATTACATCCAACTATCAAAGTCTACTTGAAATACCCAAAACAATACTCAATTAATCAAAGAAATTATTTTCTCTTTTAATTAAAAAAAATCATTTCATGAATAAATATTAAATCAAGGATTATTGGAAATGCACTTTAATTTATGAAGGTTTGAGAAAAAAAAATCTCATAGGACACGTATGCACATATTTTACATTTTCATATATTTGAAAAAAAAAGAAAAAAAATTCGTGGAATCATACTGGAATTTTTTTCTAACGCGATAAACCATTAGTCATGACATTTTTTAAAACTATCGATTGGCGGCTATTTTTAACATCCTGTATTATCGGTTGGAATTAAAAATAAAATTTTTTTTGTTATACACGTCAGTCTTGACGTGAAATGTGCACAGGAAATATCAACTGTAAAACAATAAAAAAAAAACTAAAATGTGAGTGCACGTTGTGAATATGAATTTACATCAAAATTAACTTAAACTCGATAATTATAAATAATGTTATATATTTTTTATCAACATTTTGTTACCAGATTTTACTAGTCAAAAAAAAAGTTTATATATGTATATACAGAGATTTCTAGAAAACATACAATTCTGGCCACGTCTACATTTTTTGTTACCTTTTTCTTTGTCACACAAAATATTTTATATCAATTATATATAACTGTGTGGTTATAGAGGCTTTTTTTTATGTGTACATTTTTTTACAGATATTTTTCTAACAAATTGAAGAATTTTCTGCGAAATAATGACGTCATGTTGCAGTAAATTGTCATTTTTCAAGAAAATTTTGATACTTCTTGGATGCCTGGCCGTGGTTGCAGCGATTACCATTGCTGTAATATTTTTACGAAGTGAAAATCAGCCGAGCTCTCAAAATGGAACAGGTTTTTCTTTATTTATTTATTTTATTAACTTTTTTTCACCAGAATAGTATATTCAGTTTTAGTTTTTATATTATTATTACTATTATTTTTATGAGAGAATAATAATAATCGTGGATAAATGATTTTTGTTTGAAATATTGCAGCTGACATTGCCACAACAGAACGTCCAATAATGACGTCTAAGCCATCAGAGGTACTTAACCAGACAAATCATGACCACCCAAAAGTTCTGGATCCTTTAGTTGATGAGAATGGAAACAAACCACTGTTGCAAAAATGTGAAGGTCAGTTACACATCTCACTAAATCGACATTTATTATATCCTAATTGCGATTTATAATGAGACTCTTTCGATATTACAGTCCAGAAACTATTTCCAACGATAAACGAAAGTGTTTCAGCATGTAAAGATTTTTATTCGTTTGTTTGCGGCGGTCACAGGGTGGAAAGTGAGCCGAATAAATCCGAGGAAAATATTCTTGAAGCCTCGGAAACGAGTGAAGCTTTGATGTCGGTCAAAAATTTTCAACGAGCTTGCATTCGGAAAAGTAAGTTTTTGTGCAGCGATATAGAAAACTTTTTTTTTAATTTATTGTTTCGATACAGCCACTGTCACAGAGGGTGATAGACAGACTCTGATCGAGATTATAAACCAACTAGGAGGCTGGTCGGTTCTGAATGAGATCGAGTCGGACGAAAATGATGACTTGGATTGGATTGACTTGACGAAGAAATTGGGTACAATTGGATATGACGCTTTTTGGCATATGAACCCCCCTGGAATAATATCCAACCCCTATCCTACAACTTCGAGTTATTCAAATATTCTAAACGATGATTCCTCTTCATATGGAGTAAGTTGAATAATTCATGACAGCAGACGTACGTGATAACGCTTTTCCCATGCATATAAAAATCATCTAGTTGTTTAAAATCAAAATATCTTAAAAACTATTGAAGATAGAAATTTTTATCAAGAGATCGTTCTTAAAGAGAATTTTATAATCTACAAAAAAGATACTAAACAAAATTTGTTTATCTTGCATCCAAATCGAGATATTATTAAGTAAAATTTTATGAAATTTTGTCAACCAAAAAGACGTATATAAAAAATATCTAGCTGTTTTAAATCAAAATATCTCAAGAACTATTGAAGATAAAAATTTTTATCAAGAGATCGTTCTTAAAGAGAATTTTATAATCTACAAAAAAGGTTCTCAACAAAATTTCTTTATCTTGCATCCAAATTGAAATATTAATAAGTAAAGGTTTTTCAACTTTTTTAACGATACGTTTTTTTTGGTTTCGAACGTGCGACATAGTCTGACATTATATGTTGTTAATATCCAATTTGTTATTAGATGGAGTTGACCCCACGCAAGACAATTTTTCAATATGGTGACAAGGGGGTTATTATCAATGACAGCGAGGAGGAGTTATCGATTCGCAATCGGATAAAAAATATTACCGTGATTTTGGGCCTGAATCACACTTTAGTCGAAAAAATTCTGAACGATTTTTTTGATTTTGATGAAAAGCTTTCTGCTGTAAGTTATTTAATTTTCTCATATATTTCGTTTTAAAAATACACATCAATATATAGTTTTGATCAATTACAATTTTCAGCTTACGCGCGGGTGTATACATAACCCGCGAATGACCTATAGGTCATTCTCAACATCACACGAGACAGTTCAGAGCATGGATATAATATATACATGGATGAATTGGACCGAGTATTTTACAGGAAGTTTATTATTTCCACCGTATGCTCAAATCCAAGACCTTACGATATATTTTCAATTCGTTCATGATATGAATAATCCACTTTGCGGTGAATATATTGAACATTTACCTGATGTTATAAATAGGACGCCAAAAAGCACGGTGGCCAGTTACACATTTCTTAGATTTATCGACGACCTTATTTCATTTATCGATAACTCAAAAAATAGTGAAACTATGGGAAAAGATTGTGAGAATTTTGTTGAAAATAGATTAGCTCTGGCTAGCGATGCTATCTATGTTCGGCGGCATTTAACGAAAGATGTCTCGAAAAAAGTCCTCGATCTAGCGGATTCCATTCGGCGCCAAGTGATGAATGAGTTAAAGGAGGTACAGTAAATTTTCTTGAGAATAAATTTTTAAATGGCTATATAGTTAGTTTGGAAAAAAAAATATTGGTATTGCAAATTTTACAAAAAATACCGTTTACATAATTTCTGAAAAGATTCCAAAATTATAATTATCATGTACACATTAGGGTGATCCAAAAAAAAAAAAAAAAACGAATATTTTTATTTTTCGAGTCTCGTATCAAAAAATCATATTTTACCAAAGTTTAAGAACCCTCTAAAAAAAATCATCAAACCTTTTCTAAAGGTAGCTCACGAATTTTAAAATCTACAAAAATATAGTCAAAATGTCATCGTAAAAAAAAAATTTTTTTTGTCCTATCCTCGCTATATAGCAAATATTTTTAGGTGTTATATGAATAATTCCTATCGAATTTCCATTTAAAATATTAATTTTGGAGCGTTAAACATGAAAAATACCTCTCAAAATTAAGAAAATAAACATATACTACGATTTAACGTTAATAGTCACAAAAAGTAGTGAAAAAAAAGAAAAAAAAATAATTAGAATCACATTTTTACCATTTTTCCAGATTTCAAAATTCTTGAGTGATTTCTAAAAATATTTTAATCGGTCTAATTTTTTTTTTTCAAGGGCTCTTAAAACATGGTAAAATATTATTCTTTAATACGAGATTTGAAAAATAAAAATTGTCAGTTTATTTTAGGTCACCCTAATGATGCACATAATATTTTACTTTTTAAATGTTGTGGAAATTAAAATTTTAAAAATGAATATTTACAAAAAAAAAATTAATTTTCTATTGCAACGATAAATATATGAGGTATTTCTAGTAAATAATTGTTTAAAACGACAAAAATAATAAAATTTGACTTTTCCAGCACTCTAATATGAGTTTAAACGAGGATTCGAAACAGAGATTTATAAATAAATTGGAAAAAATTCCCATTTCGATTGGATATCCCGACGAGTTTTTTGATGATACAAAGATAGAAGAATATTACCAAGGTCTAACCATCAATGACGGTGATTTTCTGGAAGGGTTTTTAAATTACACGCGGTATCGAGTAGAATCATTCAACCGCAGCTTGGATCTTCACCAAAAATGGATATCATTACCCATCAGACCAAGTAAACACCCTCCTATAACTACAATAAAGAGAGAATCTGTTGGTAAATATGATTTATACTATATGTTTATTGGCAAAATAGAATAAATTTATTTATTGCATATTATCTCTTTATAGATCTGCCCACTACGCTTCTACAGTCAAAATACTTCCACGACGAAAATCTCATGTTTCTAAATTACGCAGGCTTAGGAAGGTATATTGCCAGGAATCTTCTTGAGGTCACGTCTGCCACAGTCTACTGGATGATTATCGAGGACCAAGTGTCGAGTAGGAAAGACATAGTTCTTTGTCAATGGAACGCTGTGAATAATACCCCTTTGAACTTGACTCCGTCCATCAATTCATTACGTATTGACTACTATGAACGTGTTAGTTTGAAAATCGCGTACGAACAGTACCAAAAATGGGTAAATACGCATCATATATCAAAATCTAGTTGCATTTACAGTAATGATCAAATATTTTGGATGTACGCGATGCAAACGATGAAAAATGACTGCAACGACATTTATGAAAAGAGTGCTGTTATTCTCGATAATACGCATTTTTTAGTTTTGCCGAAATTTTGTCAAGACTTTAATTGTCCAGATCTATTTACATCTTGTCCTAAAGGAGACATTTAAGGAGGTTGTTGCGGCAACTCGAAGTAAAGATATCCGACTGAAATTTACATATTTTCTGAACAACAATATTTGGAACCTGCATGCCAAATTTTAATGGATTTGACCGTCTAGTAACGCTAATACTGAGCGTTGAAATACCTCAATTTCCACTATATAGATATACACCGCGTGAGAATTCTCAAAAATTCAGGCTTGAATATTTTCCAATCGGTACGGTGGATTAAGCCAACTATTAATGAAAAAATGTTCAGAGTTTTATGTAGTTTTAGCAGCTAATTATTTGTTCCGATGTCTTTACTTTTGCATTCAACATGTAAATGGCCTATATCACACTATAGATCGCGCAACAACCTCCTTTATTCTGTATTAGTTGGATATATATTTCCATAGTTTGTATAGCGAAAAAAACTGCATAAATCAAAATAACATGAAATCATTATTTTACAAAAAAAAAAAAAAACTACTACTAAGCTAATAGCTAAAAACGGATGTGTGAACCAAAAATGTTAATAGATTGATAGGTCACTGAATTTAAAATATTAAAAAAAAATTCAATACCCGTATCGGGGCTAATTTTTTAACCCCATGTTATTCTACCGGAAGTGTTCACGTTTAAAGACTGCACTTACCGGCAAAAGATTGATATAGAGTTTCTGATGAAGACAATTTTTTTTAATCTTCAGAATATGCTCGATTTTTTCACCGCATAAAATTGTGGTCAATTCGGGGTCATTAACGAGATATTAATTATTCAAAATTGTTATTTCGGGAAGTGGATAAACATGGCCATGTGCTTAAGCCAATCGTTGCGGACAATAAGATTTCCTCAAAAAATATACTAAAACGGTCAAAATCACTCTGAATTTTTCACTTTTGCAAAATCTTTCCATCGGAAATTAAATTTCTACCTTATCGATAAATATTCAGTGTGAAAATTTTCAAACGATGCAACATAACCTCATTTTTCACACATTCTTATAAGCTTACCAGCAGATTTTTCCAAGTTTACAGTCTCAAAATAATCACTTAATTCGCATTTAATTATAAAAAACACTGCAAAAAGCTCATGAAATATGAGTCACATTATCGTAATACGAACTTACAGACCGGGAGATGAGATTGATTGTCGTGAGATTGTCAGAGTCAACATCATGTCAACAGTAACCACAGCATTTATCAGCAACCTCTGCAAGGAAGTAACATTTCAATTAATGATTCTGGCAGCAGCGGTTATGTTTATATTTTTCGGTATTCCGGTGACACTGTGCATCTCTGTTATTCCGCTGGGCATTGCCGCGACCTACGTCACGACGTATCTCGCATTCACTGTGATAACCGCCCAAATAAATCAAGAATTATCAGCAATCCCGAGGTAAGTTTTGTCAACATCCTGTTCCTCACTATTTATTGACATATTTTTGCTCTCCAGGACCTACATGTCCAACGCATTCTCCTGCTTTTGGGTGGCCGAGGCCTATCAGCCATTTCTCATGACACGCAGCCCAAAAGACGTTCGCTACACAGTCCTGACAGAGGAGCAGTTCCAAGCAGCGAATATCGACGTGTCCCTGCAGGCGAAGAAGCTCGTGGGCATGATTGGCCTCATGAAGAGCCGCAAAGTCCCGAAGGGAGCGTGGATCAAGCGATTGTGCGTGCACCAGGACTATCAGAGGAAGGGCGTTGGATCTTGTCTTGTAGAGACGGCCGTGAAATTCGCCGCTGACGAGGGCTATAGCTGCTGCGACCTCGCTTTCAGCGAGTACGCCGACGGCTGTCGAGAACTCTGCTTCAAGCAGGACTTTGAGCTCAAGCAGATGTACCACAGGCCCATTGTCGGACCCACAGTCAGTGTCCTCGCGTTTGAGATGAGTCGCCAGCTGAAAGCCACGAATAACTACTCGTCCGACGTCATCCGCAGGAATAATACCTTCCGTACTGATTGAGACTGAGGTGAAGGAGATTTTTTTTTAATCCATATTTTTTATATATTTGATCTTCCAACGCTAACAGTGCTGCCAATGAATCGCCCAGTCAATTTTTTTTATTTACAAAGCCTATTCTGGGCGTGTAAAAAAATTTATATTTACAAATTGAGTGATTCCAGGGCTTTGCGGTAATTCTGCAACTCTTTGCCCTCCCAATGGTAATTTTTTATAGTTGAAAAGTACCTAAGAGACACCGGGAATTTATTAGTTATTGTTTAAATAGTAAATATTACGTTTTATAGCGTTTTAATTGTCACTTTGTGAAGCCTGGTTAGATGTAACTAATGAAAAAAATGTCTATTTTGATATTCATTCTGACTCACCTACTATCAGATGAGGCAATTTAAATACCTCTGATACGGGGAACTATTGAAAAATAGAAAAATACTGAATATTTTAATTTTTAAAAAATTCTTCAAGCTCCACAAAAATGCTCAAGTATTAAAAATTTACCTAAAATTTAATCATTATCGCGTAAAAAATAAAAAAAGAATCTCGTTTTTTTAAAAAAAGGAAAAAAAAAAATTTTTTCAACTGATTCAAACGTCGGAATAATTGTCAGATTTACATTATCAATATTTTTTTTCTCCAAAAATAATTGAAAAGTGCCTTTAGTCATTTTTTGCTCAAATCATAGTAGATTAATAATTTTAACTGAAAAAAATGTCTCAAATAAATCATAAATACTCACTTTTCCTGTATCTCTTGCAGCAATTTCTTCTCCGCCTCTGAAATCCCGTTGTCCAAGATGTCCAAATTCGTGCGCAATTGCTCCAAGTTCTGCATTCCAATCAGGTTAGTTGCAATATCATTGCACTGCATGGAAAACCAGATAGCCAAGCGAACAAGTTCCATATCATGATCGCGACAGCACTGAGCAGCTTGACGGCAGCTCTGTTTCACGGTTTCATCGGCCGGATGCCAGGAGGGTGGACCAGCGTTCGTGAGCAAGCCCATGCACGGTGCTGCAGCATTGATCACGCCGATATTTCGCTCCTAGTGCCGAAAAATCAGCCTGAGAAGTTGCTCGAACACTCGTGGAACCCGAGCATACCTTGAAAAACGGCAAATAGCTCAGCAGCGTCTCGTCCAGTAGAGTATACCTCGAGTAGGTGAGGACAACGGCAATATTGATGTTGCTCATCATCACGCACTCCTTCAGGACAGCGATTGGATATCCGGTGATGCCGATGTGCCGGGCACGACCCAGACTCACCTGCCGCGAGACCTCCGGCAGCGTTTGAGTCACAATTACGTCCAACGAGGGGGCAAATTCAATGTCGTGCACCTGGAAACGCGTTGGAAGGTGAGAATAGTTATTCCAGACTGGAAATGAAGTCGAACTAACCTGTAATACATCCACGTAGTCCACCTGGAGCAGTTCCAGGCTGCGTTGGAAGCTTTTACGAGTCCGCTCCACCGAAAAGTCAAACATATTTTCGAAATCGAGCTCGTAACGGCCGACCTTGGTCGCCAGGTAGTACGCCTGCCGTGGAATGCCTTTCAGAGCCTGGAAAAGGGTGAGTTATGTCCGGAATGAAGTGGATTTCAAGCTTACCTTGCCAATCAGTCGCTCAGATCGACCCTGTCCGTACCACGGCGCCGTGTCGATGTAGTTGACACCTTGGCGCAGGGCCTGGCGCACCGTTGCGATCGCCTCGTCCTCATCAAAGTCCCTGATTCATTTAAATTTGGATAATTTCGTGGCTGAGGGCCATGAAAAGGCTGTCGTACCCGTAGTGACAGCCCAGGGGACCTCCGCCAAACGACAGCTTGCTCACGAGCAGACCAGTTTTCCCTAGAGGACGATACTCCATCGCTCGGACCGCCTCCAGGTCGTGGAAACCCTCGACATACGTTGGTGGTAGAGCTTCATGCCTGTGGTGGTACACAAGTTATTTTGGATCTGGGTGGCCTCCACGTGCAGAATTCAAGGTTCAACGGCAAAGGGAGGAGAGGATGTGATTTGGCGGACTTTGGAGTGGATAAACTTACATTTTTGGTGAGTTGGAAAATTTGTTGCAAGTATTCAGTATGTTTATTCACTGATAACTGACTGAAATGGGCGTTGAGGAGCACGGAGACTTCAGATAACACGGTGATAACTGATAACGGGAGAGAGATAGTAGGCAGAGTATCGTTTAGTGGTAAAGTAGGGTTTTTTTTAGAAGAGTAGAATGAGGTAATTCAAGTCTCTTCTTTTGTTGTTGAGGTAAAATTTGATATTTTACTCGTACAATTTTTAGAATTTTTGATTTTCTACCATTTTCTAAAGGTACAAAAAACATTTTTTCTTAAGATATTTAACATCTTTAGTTTGTTAAAGCTTTTTGTGAATATTCATACTCTCATACTCTGTAAAGTTGACTTATTTATAAATCGACGCCATAAAAACATTTTCACGGAGCTTTCATAGAGAATATAACAATTTAACACCTGCTAAACTTATTATTTGAGGACTTGCTGATCAAATTTGTTCAAAAAACTGGTTTAACAAAAAATCTTAAGTTGACTTTTTTGACTTTTCTATGGATTTGTATTTTAACCTCTTGTTAATTGATTTTCGTTATGGCATCACAATAAATTTCAGGGCAGTTAATTCCCCGTGGATGTATCGCCAACGCTCTATATATGTTCCCTCGTGTCCATGATTGAAATATGTCGAGTCCTTTTGTTGCACCATATTACTCACAGCCGGACAGCCCTGCATAATTTACGGGGGAGGAATAAGTTGGCATTTTTTCCCTGCGATTCAAGCTATATAAATGATTCTAGGAAAATAAAAACATAAATTTTTGTTTTTTTTTTTTTTTATTGAAAGTGTTATTGTCAGCCCAGCTGTCACTCACGGTAGGAATCTCTATAAAATCAAGATTATTGGACGATTTTCGGAGTTTAACAACATCGTAAAGATGAAATTGTCTCATCATATCATGTCATTGGATGTGTGGTTCATAAATTCCTGGCTTCGTACAACATCCTGTTGAGTTATAAAATATATATGGTGACTGTAGAGAATTAATGAAAGAAATTGTGTCGATGTCAACGTATGGAATTAAAAATCTTCGACTGTTGGCTGGAGGTACGCGTAAGTGTTAGAACGTTTTTCTGTAAAAAAAAAATCCCCATTCATTTCTTTATACAATCCAATAAATATTTAGTTGAACAATAACTTAAGCTAAAAAATAATTTAATGGCAGTAAGAGCTCAATAAAATGGATCCAGTGTATTGTTGAACGGATTTATTTATATGTGGCTTTCTGGTGTGAAGGCTCCTTGAAAATGTTTTAATGGCGTCGATTTAAAGTCGACTTATGGAGTATTCATACATTTGAATTGTAAATAAGTGC
The DNA here is from genome assembly GCA_002156465.1 of Macrocentrus cingulum. NCBI lineage: Eukaryota > Metazoa > Arthropoda > Insecta > Hymenoptera > Braconidae > Macrocentrus > Macrocentrus cingulum. The sequence continues at coordinate 17,341 of MVJL01006488.1, read as the reverse complement.
AAAAATCGATCGATTGAAGGGTCCAATATGATAATGGAAGAGGTTTAGGCCAGAAAATCTCGAAAATTTAGTCAACTTTTTTCTTTTCTTTTCTTTTCTTCGACAATTTGTTCAGATATCGATTGAAACGACGTTTTCTTTGCTGTAGAGACTCTTAGCAACGGAAATTGAATTTATCGGGTGTGTGATGATAGAGTCTATACATTTTTTTTCCCCTAAAATTCAAGTGGCTGGTTGAAATATATATAAATCGATAAATCGATAATTTGAATTTTTCCCGCCACCTCACGTCCAGGCGCCATTTTAGGTATCAAGAGCAAGATTTTTTCAATATGGCGATCAAACGACGTTGGATCGCCGGTGTCGCGTTTTTTTGGCGAAATAAACGTTCGAAAATGTGTCTGGAATTTGTGCAGTGGGTAGAAAAAGTGATTGTAGGTATTTAAGTGCTCGTAGTAAAGAAAATCCACGGCTCAAACGTTAGTGCAACCTGCCCAGTATCTGTTTTGATTCACGGTTTCTTGGCACGCAACAGTTCTACACGTGATAGCATATATAACTCGTGAACAATTCATCAGAGTTCTGGGAGGAAGTTGGATCTACATTTACCTAGACACTTCCGGTCTCCAATGGTCCGTGAAAACACTCACTCATCCATAAATAACAGTGTGCTTATACAGAAGCAAGCAAAAAACTGCGAGATATAACGAGGATTTTTCCCCAACTCTAATGCCAAACGTAAGAACACTATATTTTTTTTATTACTGTTATTCATGTCACGCATTTGGGCCATTTTTCTGTTGGACTTTTAGGTACTTATAGTCGGGCAGTGTGAATAATTCCGTACCCCATCATCTTGAATGCACATGTTTTCTCTCAATGGGAGAATAAAAGTTTGACTATTATAACAATAGTGCTGAAATCATAAGTCTCAAATGAGTTTTTCAAATGAAATTCTCATCCGGGTGAGTTTTAACTGTCAATATAAGCCCACCTAACCACAAAACTATATCTTTCTACTCATAACCTCTGACTTTCATTAACAGTTGTGGAATAACTTTGTCCGTGAGATGTGCACTGGACTTTTGCAATTCTATACAGTCTCCTTCGCATATCCGCATCATCGAAAGTCATCTCTGGGGATCAGTTAAAACTTGCAAACGCACAAACTTCTGATTACAATCTGTAAACTGGCATGAAACTCATCTCTACAAGTTATTCTCGTACAAGTGTTCTTCTCTCGGTCATGATGCGGAAAAAAAACTGCAACATCGACAAAACGTAGATATGCCGATGTTCCTCACCCCGCAGAGAGACTCGTCAATTTCCTTTGACGCCTCGAGTGACTGCAGGGAATACTTCAGCAGGCAAACCTCGACATGTCTACAATGCAGTACGATAGCTAGTTTCTAGCTCTATATACGTCCACCAAGGGTGCTCCGGTGGGGTTCAAGACACTGCTAGGGTTGAAAGTGGGGGAACGTTCCACCCTGTGTCAGGTACTCGGCCACGCGGTCCTCTGCAGTCAGTCCTATCGAAAACATTCGACTCTTGAACCTCGTAATTTTTTTTTTTTTTCATTTTGTTGTCGTCAGTGGATTTTTCTGACGTAATACTGAAAAATTGTGAGTTAATTCTTCAATATTTTATTTTTCTTGTATTGATTCATTGTCAGGAATATTATTTCACGCTGTGTGAATAGATTGATGGGAGGTATTAAATCTCTTTAGTGGGGAAATTAATGCGATAATTTGATCTCGTGCTGTGGAAAATCTTTTGACGGTTTAATTGCTTGTGTCGGAAGAAAATGCTATCGGCAAGTTGAATTCATTCTCATCAGTTGTAGAATAATCAGTAGAGTTCTTGGTTTAATCTACTGATGAATTCAATATCGTTTTAGATACTATTCAAATAACGAAGTATTCCGGAAATTGAATGAGAGAGAATAAAAAAGAAAAAAATAGAAAAATTTCTAGAATAAAAGAAGCCAATAAATTGGATTTATATATAAAGATATTATATTGACTTGGTTCTTTACTTGTTCATGAGGTTTATAGTCCGCAAATTTATCGGGAATTTGAGATAATTCATGGGATTTCAGTGATTGAAAAATTTTCAAGCATTTTTAATAATTGAAAAAAAAAAATAATTATAAATTTTAAAAGACATTTACTAACAAGATTTTTTTAATCTATTGACAATATTGTGATTGAAATATCGATTTTTTTCATCTCAATTTTCGAATAATCGATTTTTCGTTGATAAAAAAAAATAGTTTGAATTTTTTTTCTTATTTCAGAATATTTTCTTAAAAGATTTTTAAGTTATAGTAACAAATATTTGATTAAAATTTTTCAATGAAATTGGAAAATTAACGCTATATACGAAAAAGTTGCGAGAAAAAATTTTTTAATCAGAACAATTTTTGAAAAGAAAAGATTGCAAATACTTTGTATCTCATTTCCCTTTAATTTCCCTCCCCGCTCACAATATATAATCACATCCAGTGGTGACCATTAAACTTAATGTTCCAAAGCTTGATTCGCCCTTGTGACTGTTATGGCGCGCGTACAGAAAAAAAACCAAATAAATAAATGTCTCAAAGCTGTTAAGGGGTGGTTGGGATTATATTTTGTGATAGGCAACACGCATTGAGTCAAATCTATCTAGATTTTCATCTAAATGTCGTGACTATCCGCAGACTACGACCTTTTATAACTCAGCAAAAAGTATATTAACCTTATAGACGCAAAATATCGGTTATTTTTAGACATTGTCTCAGTTAAAAATACACATGATGATTGAATTTTTCTTTCTAGGTATCGGATGACATGGACATATATCGATTATTCACACTTGCAACTGGCAGGACGACACTTAAAGTTGGAAAAAGCCGAGAATAAGGACACACACACAATATATTCAAGTAAACTTTGGCAATGTGCCAACCACTGAGGCTTCTGTAGCACCAATTTTCCTTCATAGCCACTTTACTTCTATGTAAGTACACGTATATACTCACGTTTATCCTATCAAGCCTCGCTCGTCTATACTAATCCTTTGATTCGCTCTAATTTTCCCGTAAACAATGACTGTTGTTTATTGATTTTTTTTTCCTTTTTTTTCTACATATCCATTATCTCTATCTGTGCGCTCGTTTGCTGACATTTCCAACATTATCTTGATGTTTATCACGGCTTATCAGCAGCCTTGCGCGAATAATCGATTGTGTGCTCGCCGCGAACTCGTGCTTGTGTTGGGCCTAACTCTCTTTTCTCGCGCGCACACACCATACCACATTTATTTGTGATCGATGCCGCTAGATCGCGCTTTGCGTCATTTTACCAATCCCAATTTGGTTTTATGACCCGTTTTTTTTTTTTTTTGGAATTTTTAACTGGCGTTTTTCTACGAAATTTTTTTGTCGACTTTTTATTGATACAATTGGCGGGATTTTTTGGATGCTTTTCGTTTATTGACAATTTTAGGGATAGATGGGGGAAAAAATTGTCGTTGGTTTTTTAGTTTTTAGGTTTTTTCGTATTGGTTGGGTGTTATATGTGCCGATTTGTTTTTTCTATTATTCTCGACGAATGTTTCGTGAGTTATTACTTAACATTATCTTTTTTCCACGGAATTTTGTCATTGGTAGGTATAGAAAATTCGTTTTATTGAATTTTGATGGATTGAAAAATTTTTGAAATTGATTGTAAGTACCCTCGCCTAAATATTCACAATTTAGTAGATTAATGAAAAATTAGAAAAATATAGGTTTAAAAATAATAATAAGAATATATTTTTTATTTTTTTAACGAAAAAAAATTATTAAAATTTGGTTTGAGACAAAAATTGGAGTTTTTATCAGATTTTTTAAGTTTGAGAATAAAAAAAAAAGAATTATTTTTTATTATTAAAATTTCACAGATTGTTAATTTTGACTTGAAATTTCGTTTTTTTTTTTTTTTTTTAATTTTTGGAAAATTGGGATTTTGAGTTATTGCAGGGTTCATATAATGTCTAAAGTTAAATTTAAATATAATTTCAAATTTATGTTTTATACAGTTAGTGAGTATTCTACTGGTAGTAATATATATTTTTATTGAAATTGAAGAAAAATTTTAAACACAAAATTTTCCGATAAAAGTTTAGTGTATTGAAAATTTTTGTTTTTTGAGGATAATTTAGTAGATTGATTGAACAACGTCGATAGATTGCAATCATCAGGACGAAGAAATTGCAGAGACAAACGTGAGATTTAGTTTTCCACTTGGTGATAGATGAAATAGTAATCGTTTAGGTGCAAGAACGGCTTGCTGATTAATGCTCACAACTCGGGTATATTTGACCTTCATCTATATGACAAATTTTGCTGGGAAACTTGCAAACATTCTGTATATGTATACCTATCTGTCGTTTCAAGCAGATTAGTTGGCCACAAGTCTCATGAATTCGGCCGCAATTTCAAGGAAATAATGTTACATCATGCAGAAATGTACGATATTAATAATTATCATAATTTATCCTTCATACATCTAAAAATTAATTTATCATCATTCTTTATTTTTTTTTTTTTAGTTAAAAATATAATTTCTTCGCGTAAAAAAATTACAACGTTCAATAAAACATTTTTTATTCTGATAAAATCATCAAATTCTCCCTTAAAAAAAGAAATTTTTCGTTTGATTATTTTCTTAGTTTCAATTATTTAATTTAAAAAATTTTTTTCCATCAAAAATTTTTTTCTTTAGTATAGATTTCTTAGAAATCTAACTATTGCAGCCGTTCTTATGGCGCTGGTTTTGTCGGTCCTAATAGTCTACAGCCTCGACAAACGATTAAGCAGGCCTAAAAACCAAGAATTTTGGTGTGATTTTAATGAATACAAAAAAAGAAACAAAAAAAGAAACAAAATCTAATGAATTTTTAATAACAAAAAAAGATTGAAATTCTTAATTTTTCATGTTTTCATTTTTTGTTTTAAATTCATGAATTTTCATGACATTTTGTAAGAGAAAAATGGAAATATTTTTGTCTAGAAAAATACAATGAGAAGACGAAATAGGAAATTCTTAATTTTTCAATTAATTATTTAAAAAAAAATCGATTAAAAGTTTTTTATTAACTAAGAGAATCGTGATTCCAACAATCGCCAACGCTAAATCCTACGCATAGCATATCCGAAAGAGCGCCAAGAAGGCATAATAAAGAAGAACAATGGGTGTGAGCCCATTATTTATGGGCAGAGCACGCGGAAGATTCCGCCTGTGCTAACCTACTCCTTCTTCCTGACTTTCTTTCTCCCCCATCACTAACTCATAGTCGCGCATGACGTGTGTATATCCTATATGTAGTCAAACTCTATATTCCAAACAAAAATCCATAATTTGCCCGTTTTTATTGTACGATTGTTAAGGTAATTGGTTGCGTAAATAAGCCTCTGAAAAATATGTACGCGTTGTTTTCCCCTAAGAAAGTCCATGGGTCATTGAACTTGCCATCAGGTCTTGTCCTGCCGCGTGAAAAGTGTGCGATATCGATTTTCTTCGTGATTCTGTCACTCATATTAATTGTCAATAACTGATTCAAAGCCCTGTTTATCTCGTAATCTTATTATTTTACAATAATAATTATCGAATTGTCAAAATATGGGCAATTGATTTAATTAATGTAATTTTAACCTGGCATTTCCGTCTGACAGGGAAATATTTCAATTTCAAACAATCGGTAAATGTTCCTCCATGTATATTATAATTTTGAAACAATAACACGTGACAGCACAATAAAAATAAAGATTGAATATTTTTTCATCTTACAAATTCTTTCGATTTTGACGTGATTTTTTTAATTTTCATCAAAAATGAAATTTTGGTAGAAAAAAAAAGTATATCTGAAATGACTTAAAAAATATCTTCTTAATTTGATTTTTTTTGAGTCAAAATTTTGACCCGTCAGTCATTTTGATTTTCACAAAAAATTTTGAAAAAATTTTTTTTTCTCTAATGATAGCTCAAACGACCTGAAATTACCTAAATCAAATTATAAACATAATTTTTTTTTGGGTTGAAATTTTAACCTGGAAGCCATCTTGATTTTTGTAACAAATTAAATTTAGGAATTTTCTAAAAATAAATATAGCTCAAACGATTTAAAATTACTTGAATCGAATTATAAACGTAAGTAATTTTTTTGAGTCAAAATTTTGACTTTGAAGTTAATTTGATTTTCGTAAAAAAATTAAATTTTAGAAATTTGTTTTTTAAAAAATCAAATATACTTACCTACTTCGAATAATTTGAAAGTACTTAAAACGTATTTTAACCTTGATTTTTTTTGGATTAAAAATTTCATCTTCAAGCTATTTTGATAAAAATTCGAATTTTAATAAAAAAGAAATTTTTTAACATGATCAAAACATTTTTTATCAACGTTCAAACATTAATCAAAATTTTCTCTTAATTTTCAATAAAAAAAAGGAAAAAAAAAACCGTCATTTTTTGCTATTTTCACTGTGATATATTCCGGTAGCAGGTGCCCTGACTGTTATATAGGTCTGTGTCAAACTGATTACGCCCCATCCATTGCCAATATAAGCCGAGAGGAATGTGCGCGTGTTTCTTATCGCAACAATTTACTGCTCGACAATAAGCGACAAAGACACTTACCTTATAGCAGCAAAGACTATTTGAAAATGTATTGAGTCATACTCTCTGAGAGTAATCCCCACTTGATCGTCTCCTTCTATACACAACAGCGCACACGGTGCGTTCTTATCCACGCGGTCATATCTATCTTTAATTTCCCTGCTCTCAGTCTCGTGTGTTGTGCACACCTTCATCAACCTGAATCAAAAACTCTCGCTCGTTACACACCATTTGATTGCATTGTCCAAATCTGTTTTACCGACCGCACCACGTGCCATGTTCTCGCGCTGACGAGGGCATTCGGTGCACCTGGGTCCGTGTAAATTCAGCGATAAGGCGCTATCGCCACGATTTCAGTTGTCCCTGAATTAAAAGTCGACAGTCGTGCGGGATTCGAGTGCCGTGTTTGTGTGTGCTGCGATGTCTATTGCTTGTGCAGTGAAATAATATGTGGATAGTCTACTCACACGGTATTATCGGCCGATTTGTTAATTCCTCTGGGTGTGGACTTCAAAAAATCGAATTAAAAAATAAAAAGTGACGTGATCACACGATTGGCTCAATAGTTTTTTTTTCTTTTCTTTCTCAGTTGAAAGAACTCTTTTGCACGGTGGAGACATCTTGAGACGTAATTACAAGTGCTTATGTAACGCGCTCAAGATGCACGCATGAATAGCAAAAAAAAAAACTTTCTAGGTTATTTATATATATATTTTTTGTTGATAATGATTATAAGTATGAGAAAAAGTGTTACACTGGTGGATTATTGATTGAAATATTAAGATTTTAATGCTTGAGGGAATATTTAAAATTGTTATTTAGATTTCTTTTTCGGAGCATTAACGACACAGCGCACGCAATGCCCATTATATGTATTATCAAGCATTTATTTTCATGTCAGCAGTCACAAAACTAGCTTCGGTATAGACTTGAGTTAAATTTTTTATCGCTCTTTCTCGTTTGCTCATTATCAATGTCAATGTTCAATAGCACGTGTATTATATATGAAAATATATACATATAGATGAGAATGAGGTTATGGATATATTTATTTTTCATTAGATTATATATCTGAGTCAATTGTGTTTGGGACAAATGTGTATAGGATGTTTTTATAGTGTTCAACTTGGGATTAGTGGTTTTAGAGTGTATACACAATGGTTCAGACGAAGGAATCCACGATAAAATCCGGAAAAAAGGAGAAAATATTGAAAAAAAATGATAAAGTGTTAAAAACAAAAGTGAAATCACATGATGAAAGTGTTGCAGAGGTTAAAAATTGTGTTGTTGACAATGATATACCTGATATTGGAATAATTTTCAACGATAATTCAGGTTTGATTGAAATTTTTTAGATGTCGCGTGTCTAAAGTCAAAAAAACGTATCTTTAAAAAATTCAAACCTTTCCACTTGCTGATATCTTGATAAGGATGCAAGTTAGAGAAATTTTGTTAGAGACCTTTTTTGTAGCTAATTAAATTTTCTATAAAAAAGGTTTCTTGAGAAAATTTTGTATCTTCAATACTTTTGAAGGTATCATCAATTAAAACAGCAAGAGTATTTTTTCTATATTCCTTTTTGGCTTTAGAGACGCGATGTTTTGTATATTTTGTTTTCTTGCCGTTTTATTTGTGATTTTTTTAAAAATCGGTTTGTACGATTGTTTAGATGATGAGGGCCACACTGAAAGCTCAGAGCGTCGGCCATCAGATGCTGATAATAGTCCGCTGAAGAGGAAACCGTCGCTGCGACGGAAATTCAGCGCACTATTTCGCGGGAGTTCAGACTTACCGGCGGCTATAAACCGTGGGCTTCTTCCCATACGGCGGAGTCTCAGCTTCAACAAGGATTTGAACAAAATCAACGAGAAATCGGGAAAAATTCTTCGAACTTTGGGAGCCCATTGGTACAACAGTTTGGGCTCGTTGGCTGAGGATGAAACAAGGGATGATGATAGTAGTTTGTCACAGGAGGATGAATTTGGTCAAAAAATTGTCTCTCGAACTGACAGTTTTCTCTACAAAAAATCTGTAAGAAATTTATTTACATTTTATATATTGATTTATTAATTTATTTAATACTTGAAATTCATTTTCTCACATATCTCAAATTAAAAACCCCGATATAACTTGAAGTTTATGTATTTTAGAGAGAGAGAAAAAAAAATTATTTAAAAAATAATTGGGTTTTGATACCTTGGGAAAAAATTATTTTTGTTTTACGTGTAATATTTGTCGATAGTCTTCATATACTTAGATGTTTGATATCTTAAATTATCTATATAATTGATCATCAAGTGAAATCAATTTTTTAATTGGTTTTTTTTAAATAATTTTTTGATCAAGATTTTTCTTTTTTTTTTTCTAGGGATTTATTTGTTACATTTTTGTTTCTAAAAAAATTAAGTTTGAAATATTTTTTTAATCATTTTAAATCGTTTGAGCTACATTTTTTTTTTTTTGTAAACTAAGTACTATTTAGTTTTTTTTTTATTTAAATTTAATTTTCAATCAACATCAAAGTTACTTGAGTCAATTTTTGGGTTTTAAAAAATTAAATTAAAAATCTATTTTAAGTGATTTTGAGTTGTTTGAGCTATATTTTTATTTTTTTCTTAAAATTTAATATTTGACAAACATAAAAATATAGCTTATGCGATAAAATTTCGAGCCTAAAAAATGGAAGTTTATAATCAGTTTTGAGTAATTTTAAGTAATTTGAGCTATACTATTTTTTTAAATATTTTTTACTCGAAAAATCAAATTCAAAATCCATTTTAAGTGATTTTAAATCATTTAAGCTATATTTTTGTCTTTTTTTGTCTAAAATTTAACTTTATTTAAATGACAAATTCTTTGTCATTGTTTTGGTCTTAAAAAATTAAGTTAAAAATCCATTTTGAGTGATTTTGAGTCGTTTGAGCTATCCCTTTCTTTCGATCCATAAAAATCGATATTGAATTAAAAATTCTGATATCAATCAACTATCGTATCGTATCATTTTTTATAGGCATGTTTTATTTTTTTATTTTTAAAAATTTACCAGAAATTTTTTCATTGCAATTTAATATCTGATTGATATATAGCATAACATATCGATTTAAAGTATAACTTTTCTGATGATCTAACATCTTCCGTGCAATTGTGCGGCTTACTAGTATTTCATATTTCAATTTGTTTTTTTTTTTTTTTTCTTTCGCGATGCAGTCAGATATATAGGTATATACTGACTGACCGCACAGAGAATTCCGTCAATATTTTGTTCATATTCTCTGTGGCGTTGCTTTTAAGTAGACGTTTTACCGACTTTTATTTGATGTTGAGGGCAAATGCACATTTCTTGGCTTCACTTTACTCGATGCTTTTTCGGTAGTAACTATAGACAAGGGCAAAATAAAATTGCAGAATCCTCTGTTAATTACTTTGAAGAGTCGTTTGAAGCTATCGTTGCACTGCAGGCTGCACGCAGACAGCGTTATTGCTGCGACGCTTCGCTGTACATGCTATAGTTGGATCTGTACTCTAATTAGACTAATAAGCCTCGTAATACAGGCCACTTTTTCCCGTCGACATGCCTCGGAAAAATTCTGTGCAAATACAGATATCTAGGTCGATGATAGATATTTAATTTTATTGTATTGTGTCGAGACTAATATTAGACATACAATATTGAATTTTTCTCGTGAATTATTTATTTCACTTAGCCAATTGATTTTTATTGTTGATTTGACATTTTATATTTACATATTAGATGGCTTAACGGTGTGTATTATTTTAAGCACTTCACATACATCGAATTTACTTCCTTATTTCTTAAAAAAAAAAATTTTCCATCTTCAGTTGGATATCTAATGAATTTCAAATATTAAAAAAAAAAAAAATTACAAAAATAAAGTAAAAATACGCGATTTTTCAAGTTTTCAAAAATATAGAAAGTAAAAACTTTTGAAAATTAAAAAATTGCCATTGAAAAAATGGTTTTTTTTTTTACTTATTAATTCAAAGAAAAAAATAGTAATGATTTAAAAAATGGAAAAAAAATTTTTTTTCAAGTCGAATATTTGAATTTTTTCAGGTAAAACTACTTGTGAAGAATATTAGATTTTTTTATTAAGAAATTTCCGATGGTAATAATGTAATTTATGCTTCACTGTTATATTGCTACCCACGGAAATTGCCAGGAAAGTCATATAGGACAATCTAGAAGTTGATGAAGTCGGAAAATTCTCTTAAAAAAAAATCATCTTTTTTTTTTTCTAATATGACTTCATGTTTTCCTCACAGTTGGCGAGTTTTATTTCAATACTATAATGAAGTGTCTTTTATCTAGTGTGAATAATGCGTGGATTATTGCCTGCAAGTCGTGTAGAATTTATGGCATTTTGAGTAATCGTTAAAAAATATATATATCCGTGGATTTAATTGAATTCATCAACGAATTAATGTTTCCGTTGATTAAAAAAATTTTTTCAAGTCACTAACCATGTTACTTTAATGAATCCACATTGAAAAAAAAAAAAACAAAACAAAAAAAAATATGCTACCCTATTTAACCGGGAATATTTCGTAACCAGTGACGAGTATTCAAAAATTCTTATAATAAAAAAAATCAGTTATTTTATCCTCTACAACTTTATTAATAAACAATTTTTCATGAAATTCAACGGTTAATGAGATACAAGTGAAAATAGAGCAATTACTACATCATCAATGAGTTGATTAGTTTTTATTGTCATTAAAATTAGAATAACTTTAAAACTAATAACTGTAGAAAAAAAATTTATAACTAAAAAAGATGAGAAATTAAATTTCGAAGAAAAAAGGTATTTATAGATTTTTATCTAAAACTAATGGTTAACGAGATTATACAGTTTTAAACATGTGTTTTCAAGAGTAATCCAACTAATCGTCAATTTGCGCATACAATATACCTTGTTTACTTTCAGATATCTCTATTCTCAGCTTTGCAAAATTTGAATTAATGTTCTTTGTTCGCTTGTACAAGTTTGTTGCACGTGCGTATGTAGCTAAGTTTAGGAATTTATGATTGCAGTTGTAATCGTTGGCCAGAAGTGTCCCAACGATATTTCACGCTATTTATTGTCATGGAAATATTGTTTTACAATGGCCGAGCACTTCCACTCGAATTGTTTTGGGATTAATTGTAAATTGAATAACAGAAATATATGTAGATACTCGGTATATACGTATTTTTTTTTTTTTTTCACTCTTTCGATGACGTTTCAAGGGGGACTATACATTCGAGAGTTTGGATTTTATCAAATTGTTTTATCTGAACAAATAATTTTTTGTGCGTTATCGCTATAGGTCAACTAGAGAAATATCTTGTTAAAGAGTCGTGCGAATCGAGAAGTTTGGACACTAACCATCTTTATGATTTTCTCTTTCTCTCTGATATTGGCGAAGAAAACTTTTCTAGATATAATTCACATTTACGCTTGATTTTTATTTTTAGATTTTTCATGTCTAGAAGATTTGTTTATTTTTTTTTTTTCAACTAATCATGTAAAAATATGGATTTAACTTATTTTCATTTGTTTTTCAGGACTGGAAGCAGCAAAAAAATAATATTATCAGTTTGGATGAGCCAATTAGACATATCAGGAAAAACAGTATTACCAATCTTGAATTTGGCAGTCGAAGGAGACGAGACAGTGTCAGTGTTGATTCTTCTATTGGCCGATTTAGCTACAATTATGATGATGATTCGCCTATCAACAGTAAGGTTATTTATATATTAATACGTTCTGAGAAACGACAACTATTTATTTGTACATACGACATATCATTCTAATCATTTTGATTCAAGTTTTTTGTTTTAATAAAAAAAATGTATTATTCATTATTAAAGTTGAATTTTAAAAAAATTTATGTTTTTTAATTTAATATTTTTACTGCAAAAAAAAAATCTTAAAATTTTTTTCTCTATTTTTTAAGGAGTTGGTTTAATTATTTTAAAGATTTTTTTTGAAATTTTCATGTTTGAGGGAATAATATAGGAAATTTTGTCAAAAAAAATTTTTTTTTTTTTTTTTTTGCAGACTTACAAAGATCCAACTGCCAAACTTCTAGTCTTCCTGCACTTGTGGATATTTCTACCAACCGAGATGAACTGGATTCACCATTGTAAGTTTTTTTTCAAGCATTTATACTTTTTTTTAGTTGGATATAAATAAAAATAATTAGTTTACAAGCAGTAAGACTTAAATTTGAAGTGTGGGGTGTGTGTGATGGTCTTTAAAACGATGCCAAAGGGTTGTTGATTTTTTTTTTTTTTTGGGTATTTATCAGACTTTAAACTAATTGCAAAAAAAAATATCATCGCAAAGCAAAACGTTGAACACTATATTTCATAATTATTTCCCATAAATTTGAGGTTTGAGCGTGTGTGATGGTTTTTAAAGTTTTCGGTGAGTGTAGACGTCTCCAGGAGTGCAGAAAGTGAAAATTGTTGCAAATAATTGCCATTTAAATAATTTTTACATATCATTAAAAAATATTTTTCAGTAACATTCAAGTAAAATCACGCATTTGTATCGAAAAAAACGATTTTTGCATCGAAAATTCATGCGTTTTTGCACTGAAAAAGTACGAGGGGTTGTGATGACATAGGTACAGACAATTTCAGTTGATGTTAATAAATAAATCATAGATAAAAAACAAAATTTTAAAAAGTTACACACATAAATTATGAGTTATACATAATTCATTTTGACTACCATATCATTTTAACGGGAAGTATTACCGGAAATGGATTAGACGAGAAGAGCATACCCTATATAGAGGGTGTGTAATAAAAAATTGAACTTGAAACTTCTTGAACTAAATTTTTTTTTTGTTAGAAATCGCACTCGATTTAATTTTTAAAATTCTAATTTATTTATAAATTGGCCATTTAGACAATTCCGACGTGTTTTTCCTGTAATCCTTGCACATCAACTGAAATAACCTCGACATTTATTTGCAGTGAGAGTACTGCAATATCAAAGCATTGTACAGAGAAAAACGTGGACTGACGTGAAATAGATTGGCCCTGCAACTTTGATTAGCTTTTCGCCGCGGCTAGACAAATAATAAATTAAGTCCAGAAATATCCTCCGGGGATGCGTGTGTGCCCGACAACAAATCACTCACGTCTCTCTTCCGGTAAACCATCGCGACCATCTCCTGTGCGGTCTTGGATTACCTCTACCTTCCTCCCATTCCTCGATAAAATCACCTCTTGAACTTTGTCGAATTTTCATCCTACCAAAAAAAAAAAAAAAACTTTCCCCACAAATATAACGAAAACTTGACTTTTTAAATCGTTAAAACTCTTTCTTTAAACTCTGTCGTACACTTTTAATTCTCCAAATTTTCAAAGTTTTATAAGTTATTTTTTCCTATCGTCTGATGAAAATGTGGGAAAATTTTTTTTGTCAACTCATAACATTTTAAAGTCAATATCTAACTAAAAAAAAAAAACGAAAAATTCACTTCAAAATCCAATTTTTTGCATTTTAAATGACAAAATTGTGGTAAAATAATTTTTTTTTGTTACACCATAATTTTTTAGGAAATTTTGTTAAATATAAAAATTTTATACTTAAAAGCATTGATTTTGTTAGATATATAGATTTAATCCTTAAAAATATTGATTTTAATTAGTTTTTTTATAATTTTAATATTGCAACAATTAAAATTCTAATTTAACTCTATGATTATAAAATTAAAAAAATCATTATAAAGATTTTTAGAGGGTTAATTGGTTGTTAAATAATTTTATTTGTCAATATGAATAATGTTTAGTTGACAATTTAAGTATACTTATGACTGCGAGTGGAATTAATTATTCAGAAAATTTATATAAAGCCTGACAAATGGATGATATGTTCTGAAACGCTTAGAGTAGGTTGGTTAAATTCACTCAATAACACCCAACTTTTGCTCGGTATTAATGCATGTATGTTCAACAGTTGCAGGGGAACGAGCAGAGGCGGAAATTCATGGGAAATTTTGAGAGCAAGTGCACGAAATACTCGAGTTCGCTTGTGTGCAAGCATCATAGCCAACGAGGACCCGGATTACTCGGTGAGTTTACACAAAATATTTGCATGTTACAGCTATTTCCACTAGAAAAAAAAAAGCCTAAAATCAGCTGTAAAGGAGGTTCTAGTCAAAACTTATCCTAAAATTATGTTCGTTGATTTCAATCACCAAAAAAATTATACTATATTATATAATAAATAAAAATTTATCTAGCACAGTCAGATGGACCATTGAAAGGATAAATTTTAGGTTTACATTCTCAATAGACAATTTTTCTAAAAGAAAAAAAGAAAAAAAATATTTTTTTAAAAGTAATAAAGATGATTGATTTATAAATATGCTATTTTTTAATGTTAAAAATTTGATTAATCAGTCATAAAAAAATTCAATTTCCTCATTTATATTATTTTTAGATTAAAAACTCATGTATAAAGGCTGAGATTTTTTTTTTATTTTTATTATTTTTTCAACAAATTAAACAATAGATTGATAAATAGATTTTTTTTAATTTATCATTCCTTTTAGTATATTATCAAAAAAATTTTCAAAGTGTGCATTTAATTTATAATTTTTAAATTTAAAATATAACCACTAGAGAACACTAGAACCTTCTTGAAAAAAGTTTGAAATAAAAAATTTAGAATATAGTGCTTTATTCGCAATTATAGTGCCGGTTCTTTATATATATACTGCACACTTGCTTTGTCACGTTGAAAAAAAAAAAGGGAGACACTTGAAAAGATAAAATTCACGTGATAAATCTTGACAAAACATGATAAAGCAAAAAAAAATGTATGAATATGCACACAATTTATTCTTCCTCAACTACATCTATTATTTATCTTTATTTATTTATTTTTTTTTCCAATCGATTTTTCAATTGCCCGAGATTTTACCGAGGTGAAATCGTTTATTGTCCATTTTCTCCCTTAACCTCCCATCTTCGTCGTCGTCGTCGTCGCCGTTCTGGTCCCTCATATTTCTATTTTTATTGCCCACAAGATGCGGCCACATACCTGTATATACTTCTTCTCAAAGATTTATCACTGCCAATAGTTGAAGTAGGTATTTAAGATTTTTTTCTTTCTTTTCTTCGTCTTTCGAGCTTTCTGATGCAAGGGAAATGACAACCAAACAGGATTGTATTGGAAATGCGAGGGAAAATCAATTTTCTGTGGGTTGACGAAGGGGGGGGGGAGTTATCGCAAAAAAAAACAGCTGTGTGTCATGGTGTCTGGTAGATATTGGCCAATGTGACACTTTCCCTCGGTCTGGCTGTCCTGTCTCTATACAAACATTTCAGACCGATCGATCGCTTGGGCTATCAATTATCACGTCAGAAGGTATTATCGATCGTAAAAATACATATACAAAAAAAAAATATCAAATAATTGAATATTATTTCAGAATTTTTTTTTTATTTCGATTTTTTTCATCGTTTCCTATCGTTTTTATTTCGTTTTTGTTTAAAAATTTTCATTTTAATGATGAATTTATGATTTATCTGATAGGGGGAGGGGTCGATTGATGGATTTAATATTGGTTTAAGTCGTTGGATTTATTTATATAACAAGTTATATGGATATATAAGACAATTTTTCATCAGTTAAAGTAAAAAAGATTACATTGTGAACGTGATTGTCATTCTTAAGAGTAGTGTATGTATATATAGAGTGTTATGATGCGTGAAAAAGACCATTTATATATCGTTGCAAAATATAACGTAACACTAGAAATATAAATATCCCTTGAGAAAATAACGTATAGGATCGCATGTAACTTTTTTTCTTTATTTTGTGCTCAAGGGTCGTTCGCTTTCTTGGTTTTTGTGGCTATTGGAGGAAGAGAAAAAAAAAAATTTCCATTGGCAAATGTAATAAGGATAAAACGACATGGGCCGCCGGGCCAGCTGCCGCTATGCTATACTCTATACACACCACCGCAATGAAAAGATCAATCTCCTGCGCGTTTTCCACCCCAATTATCTACGAATTTTAATATTTAATATTTAAATTCGAATCTGCTACCTAGCTACCCCTATCTTCAACTCGTATGGCTTATCTGGATAATCAGATAATTAATTATTTTATTTCGTTTTTTTTATTTGCTTGATTGTTCGAGTTAATTTATTTTATTGATTTTGAAATTAAGCTCATTATTCTGTGGCTCGTATAGTAGGGTATATTTTGGCATGATGAAGAGATTTAATTTTGAAGATTATATAGTATTGATGTTAAAATTTTTGTTTGATTTATTTTAGGACGATTTTTTTTAATTAAAATTAATTTGCGTTGGTAATGAATTTGTAATTTTTTTATTATCGATATTGAGAGAATTTTTTTATTCAACTTTTAGAAATTATTTGAGCGATTTTTTTTTTAGGTTTTGGATTGAGAAAAAAATATTTTAGATTTATTTTCGAGGTAGAAAAAAATTACTGACTGAGTTTTTTTTATTATTATTTGGATTTTTTTAATTTATTATTGATCAATTCGAGCATTTTATGCTTTTTGTTTTACAAACTGAAGTGAAAATGTTTGTTTTTCGTGATTTTGACTTGAAATATTATTAAAATTCTCAATTTTTCTACTTTTACTGAATAAATATTATTTTTCTTACTCAAAAAAAAAAAAAAAAAAAAAAAAAAAAAA